>JAHWFO010102147.1:426241-438211 GCA_023313115.1 Rhysida immarginata | reverse complement strand
ATTAATATAGTAAAAATTCTTAATGAAAATACGAAAAATTTTTTTTTTAAAGGCTCACAATGGATGGACCTCTCCAAGGATGCCACTGCTAGTCTAAATAATTTCTTACTCACATAATCTTACTTTAAATGTACACTTGATGTGCGTGGATTTCCCTTTCTTCTCTCGATGTCTTGAATCAAAACTTGGCCATTCATCTCCTTTTGTAGTCTAGCGATCGCCGATTCTTCTATTGACATGCTTACCATTTGCTCAATAGAGCACAGCGCTAAAGGAGTGCTTCCTCTGTCGTCTTTCCACTTTCTCAATAGCCTGCTAACTCTCCATTATCTCCAGTTACTGATCATTTTTAAAGATTTTCAAAATATTGTTAAGTACTAAGAACTCTCTTTTCTAAGAAAAGCATGAATAACAGGAATTCCATGCATTGTTACAAATTTTGCCTTTCATTGGTGGTCATGAGATATATATTGTTGATCCCTGCCTAGTGTTGGTGCATTGTGTGTTGACACCATTGTTGACACGTATTGTTGCACAAACATTTCCTTGCATTGAATGCTTTAACATCATTTGAGATTGCCGCCATTAATATTATTATTGTAACTAAATAATTTTCTCGCGTGCTGGAAATGTTGCCTTGTTAAATTAATTGCGCTCGCGATTTGAAATTAAATTGACGATGCAATACAAAAGTAATGAGATATATCTCCAGTTACTGATCATTTTGAAAGATTTTCAAAATATTGTTAAGTACTAAGAACTCTCTTTTCTAAGAAAAGTCTGAATAACAGGAATTCTATGCATTGTTACAAATTTTGCCTTTCATTCATGGTCATGAGATATATTGTTGGTCCGTGCAGAGTGTTTGTGAATTGCGTGTTGATACCATTGTTGATACCTATTGTTGCACAAACTTTGTCTTGCATTGTTGAGCAATATAGAGCAAAGGTACTATTATGTTTGTCATTGCATCATCATTTTATGTTCATTGTTATTGGTGAATTGCGCAATGAGACTATTGTTCATGCGAACACGACGGGCCTATTGTTGCACAAACTTTGCCTTGCATTGTTGGTCATGAGATATTTCTCATTAATATGCCCTGCCATAACCATGAATATCAATTTTTTATAAATAATTATTTTTTCGAAATCTGAGGTAAACAGTGACCTTCCTCATGCTTTGAAGGCCATGTATGCGAAATTTTATAAAAATCAGAATAAAACTGTAGATTTGTATAAAAAAACAAACAAACAAACTTCCTTCTTTATATATATAGATAGATTTTATTTTGAAGATTTTACAAACATTAATAGCAAAGTAAACCATACATAAAAAGTCATGGGACAACCCTGATTTGAATACAAAACGAGACATTCCTTTGCAATTTCGCTGTTGGCATTCTTCCAAGCAGTACATAACAGTATGCTATTATGAGATGATGCTTGCTTGAATGCTATAAGAATGTCTCAAAGAAAAGAGCTTTCAGGCTTCCAGAGAGGTACAATTGTTGGGTGCAATTTCGCAGACAAAACTGCTTGAGCGACGACATTGACTCTGGATCAATGGCGAATGGTTGAATGGAGTAATGGGTCCTGCTACACTATCTGGCAATCGGATGGACGGGTTTGGGTATGGCGAACGTTATCTGCCAAGCTGTGTTGTGCCCACGGTGAAGTTTGGTGGGGGCTCGATAATTGTGTGGGGTGCATAGCATTGTATGGGTTGGGTGCAATCTTTTCAGTGGACGGATATCTAAATGCAAAGCGTAACTAAGACATTCTGGACAACGCAGCACTCCCATCTCTCTGGCAGCACTTTGGCAATGGCTCTTTTCTGTTTCAGCACAATAACGCACCTTACCTTAAAGCAAGGGCTGTAGGCACATGGTTTGATGAAAAGGGGGTTCGAGAACTTGACTGGCCTGCACAGAGCCCCGATCTGAACTCTGCCAATAAAACTTGCCTCTGGAGAAAGGAACTACTCCGCTATGTGCTTGGTCAAGTTACGTGACTGAGGGCCGAATCACTAGGCGCTGTAAGAGTCGAGTCGAGTAAGGTTTCCCACTCCAGCGACCGCATTCAAGGGAAGATCTGCCCTCATCTCATCAGTAACGCGTTATACTGGAGTGTGAAGAGAGTTTGCCACTCCAAATTTCAAGTGACCATTTTTCGCCACTTGAGGAGCGAATTCTCCACTCCACCTCGCTGATCTAGTGAAACAGCATGGCAGCCATTTCATCGCTTCGTAGTAAAAATGTCATGCCATTGCATTGTTTTTACTTCAGCGCGAAAAACGAACAAGTTATAGAATGCCTTTAATTGAAAGGTATCATTATATCTTGTTGCAAGATACCGCCGTATTAAAAACTTATTAAAAACGTTCATTTTGAAATGGGCTCCATACAGGAGGAGTTCAAACGAATAGAGGCGGGGGGAGGGCAGAAAAACTGCTGTAGCGAAATTTATTATGTATGCCTTTATTATTTTATAAACATGCATATATATTTTTAAATTATATGCCCGCTCTAACATTTATGCTATTAAAAATTATTACTATTTTATACGAAAATATTGGATTACAATCAATAAATTAAATTAAATAAATAAAATTAAATAAAATAAATAAATTGATATGAAGCAGTATTTAAAAAATTTTCTCGTTTATTTTATTAAGCTTATGAACTATTAATTCCCTTAATTAACCTAAAATGAATATTTAAGAAATGTAAAATGGTAAAATATATTTAACTATTTAATAATTTATTTAAGGCAAACAATTTTTGTTAAATAAGCTATATTTGTGTAGGCAACACTAAACAAAAGATTTTCTTTTCTACTTCCTTGTTTCTCAGAAGTTGCATCAGTCTTTTTCATTGTCCTATGTCCACCATTGTTGTTGCTTAGCAACGTGACGCTTTCCATGCGAAAATTTCGTCACTTTCGTTAAAAATATCCTCAAACCCATGACTAGTTTCTTCAAGGAAAGCATCAAGCAACACTCGACAGAGGGAAGGCGGTAAATGCGTTACTGATGGGAATCTGGGTTTTTCGAGTAGCCCTTGACTTTCGAGTGTAGTTTGTCACTCTTTCGAGTGGTGTGCTAGTGATTCCGCCCTGAAGGTAAGGAACTGAAACTGAAAGTGCTCCGAGATGTCTGAGGAGTCCACGAGAAAAGAGAAACCAGTCCTGCTCCTCACACAACTTTATCGTTCGTGGAGATGGCCAATTTGTGTGCATATTCTGTAATCGATTATTTAGTAAATTTTATAATTTACAAAGCCACACAGTAACGTGCATAAACAAACACTAAAAATCATTTAAAATAAAAGTGTAAATTATTAAAAAAAAAAATTCTTAGAATTTTATTTTTAAATTTTGTTTTAAATAATTTGTTCGTTCAAAAATACATTTAGTAATGAAAAATGATTATCTCAAAAAATTATTTTATCATCATAACAATAGAAATACATAATATCGGGTGTCCCAGAAATGACTGATGGGTTTTGAAAATCAATAAAAAAAAAGACAGAATGCGATAGATATGTATCGTTTGCAGCCTTATGCTTAGGAAATCAGAGAAATTTACTCCACCAAATTTCAAATTTAGTTAACATTTCTACCAAGAGATGGCGCTGCAGGCGATCTGTAACAGGTATAGTTAAAACGAAGTATTTCAGCTCGCCATTCCATAGTTCGTCGTCAAGCTGATAGCGTGTGCTGTTGAGCTTGCAAGTCCGCTTTACCAAAAAGTTTTTTTTGCAACAGTCCTTGCAACATTTTCATATCGGTTTTTATTTTTTCACAGTTTTCAGCGCCACCTGTGGGTGAAAATGTTAACTAAATTTGAAATTTGGTGGGATAAAATTCCCTGATTTCCTAAGCATAAGGCTGCAAACGATACATATCTATCGCATTCAGTCTTTTTTTTTTTTTATTGATTTTCAAAACCCATCAGTCATTTTTGGGACACCCAGTAAAATGAACCTCTCCTCCTCCTCTGATCACACTCAAGAGCGTTTAGTAAATTTTCTTTTTTCCTGAAGGTTTGGCACCATGCAACTTAGCGACAAAATTGGTGTTGCTAATGAATGACCTTGTCCTCCTTGGGTCTTCTCGCACGAACCTTCAGCATTGTTTGCAGCTGGGATGAAGATCAGTTTGGCTAAAACCGAGGTTCTGTTCCTTTCAAGACAGCCTGCTCAGTGTGCTCTCCATGTTAGGGGCGCCTCATTGAGACAGGTGGAGAAATTCAAGTATCTCGGGATTGCATTCACGAGTGATGGATGGCAGGAGAAAGAATTGGATGCTCGGATCGGTGCAGCAAGCTGTGACAGACGTGAACTGTGGCGATCCGTGGTAACGAAACGCGAGCTGGGTAACAAAGCCAAGCTCTCCGTCTTCAAATCTATCTTTGTCCCCATTCTCACCTATGGTCATGAGGCTTGGGTAATGACCGAAAGAGTGCAATCGCGGGTACAAGCGGCCGAAATGAAATTTCTGAGAGGTGTGGCAGTTGTTACCCTACTAGATAGAGTGTACAGCAGCATAATAAGGGAATCTTTAGGTGTTGAGCCGCTAGTTCTGCGCATTGAGAGATCTCAGTTGCGCTGGTATGGCCACATGATAAGGATGCCGCAAACTAGTTTTCCTAGGCAGTTGTTATTTTTGAAGCTGGTGGGTAAGAGACCAAGGGGTCGGCCTAGAACCAGGTGGCTAGACTATATGGAGAATCTGGGTTCGAGTCGCTTGGATATTACCAGGGAGGACATGCGCCTGATGGCCGAAGATCGCGATCGCTGGAGATCCTCCACAGGGCTGCTGACCCCGCGACGCTAATGGATAAGCGGGTTTGAAAAGTAAGTAAGTAAGTAATGAATGATAATCTTCTTCAATTCTTCTTCTGCTCTTTTTCCCAACTATTAGAATATCGTTGCTTCACCGAATCTTTTCATTTCTTCTCTTTCTCATAGTATCATTAAAAAAAAATTTTTTTTTTAAATAACAGACGGATATATATGAGAGAAGGACGAAACACAAAAACCCTGGAATACAATAAAAATCATTAACTAAAAAATAAAAAGCAAATAAATAATAATAAAAAATAAAAAAATTTAAATAAATAAAATAAAAATAAAAAGCTGACGTTTCGGATAGAGACTATCCTTTACCAAAGCAAAATTAACTTCAGGATAATTCTCTAATATTCTTAAGCAAAAAAGGATAATTCTCTAAAAGCAAAGAATATTAGAAAATTATCCTGAAGTTAATTTTGCTTTGATAAAGGATAGTCTCTATCCGAAACGTCAGGTTTTTATTTTGATTTTATTTATTTATTTAAATTCTTTTATTTTTTATTAATTATTTATTTGCTTTTTATTTTTTAATTAATAACTTTAAAAAAAAAACTTAATTTAAAAGTCACGTGCGGATTTTGAAACTACGTATATATATTTCAAAAGCAAAACTTTTTGATTGTTACTGTAGATGTCGTAGAAATATATTACTGCATAAAAGGAGTGTGTACTAAGAAATATTTGGCTCAGACTACTCTGCACTTTACTTTTTTTGCGAAATATGAAATTCTTTTAAGATTAATTTGCTTGGAAAAAAAAATTCCCAAAATTGTTTATAATGTTTGCTAGTGTTAATTATGAATGACAAACTTAAGGAAGTGTATACTTACGATTCATGAGCTCAGAGTTGGATTTGGCATAAGAAACGACGGCATTTCACACAAATATAGGAGAGCAAGAAATAAACTATGCTTATTCATTGAGTAGTACCAAAGCCTACTTGGATTAAGTAGTACCCTTAATTCTTGTAGACTGTGGTAGTACAATAAGAAAAAAAAGAACAAGCAACGTCACACAGTTACAAAAACAGAAAATAAGCAAATACGTAAATATCCTTAATGTTTATCTCCTTTAATAGATAACGTTAATTTTTTAACGATTTTAAAACAAATTAGTTTAAAAATTTCGGAAACTTTTTTATAATCTGGAAATTTTAAGTAAAAAAAAAACAAAACCCAGAAAAGTTCGCCAATGGGTAGCGTAGTTTTCAGAGTTGTCTCATGTTTCTCCTGAAAAATAAATTTCATTTTCCGTTTTCGCAATACCAAAGTGTGTGCGCCAATCACAATCAGGCCGCAGAGTGATCTTGTGAGCTCGTCGATTACCTCAAAGGAGAGAAAACACATTCATCAAGGTTTTTACCCATGACAAAAAAAAAAAAAAAAAAAAAAAAACCCAACTAGCTAATTCAACTCAATTTCATAGCGTTTAGTTCTTGACGAACCCCATGTGTGTGTGCGGACCCAGGGCCTCGTAAATTAGAACAAAACCGAAAATTTAGAAGATACTGACTCCGCTTATAGGCAACCAAAATGTGAGTTCCCTGGGCGCACCTTCCACTGTATATCGTGAGATTCTCTAGAGTTCCTGGTTTCTCTTCCGTTGGGCTCCACGAGTTTTATTAAATAAGTTGCAGGGTTAATGCATAATAATATTGATAAGAATACAATTTTTATTTGTTTCTTATGGAAAGTAAACTCTTGATTGTTTTTTACGGGATTTCTGTGAGGATGCCTCACACTGACAATAATGCGACTGCTTCGATTCTTCATTCGCTCAACTCCTGAGAATTCTCGATTCGGGAAACTCGATTTGACAAACTCTATCGCAGATCAGCCTTAGTGCAACCTAAGCGGCATCTGGCGCGATTCGTTTTCCTTAGCTTCTCAAAACAATGGAAAATGGCCTAAGCTCGATGACCATATATATCTATTGACCCTTTGCCTAATTTATGCATGGCGTCAGCGCACCTGCGCACAGGAGGCTAACGGAGTCAATAATACCGCTATAGTATTATTATATTATGGTCTTAATATTTTAACAAGGGTATTTATTTTTATATTTGTTTATGTTTATTCTATTTTATTGATTTTATTAACTGATTTATTTATTTTAACTTATTTTGTTTTGTTTAATGTATTTATTCATTTACATTTTTCTCAAGTTTTATCTTATTTTATTTTCATTTTATTCATTTATTATGAAATAATGGTCAATTTATAACTAAGTTTAATTTACCATTTGTATTGAAGTTATTATAATTATTTCCTATATTATTATGATTATTATTAAAGTGGGTTAGATTATCGTTGTACAAAGCCAACAAAAACCTTGGAACTGATTCCACGGGGGGGAATATTGCACAGAGCCCAGGAACAAACAAAGATAAACGCCTATTCCCTCGGCGGAATTGAACCCGCTACTCTACCATCCGATAGCGACGAGACCTGCGCCTTAGCGCTCTCGGCCACCGAGCCCGCATTTCTAATGTTACTCATTTTTAAAATATTTTATTAATCTTTGTTGATCATTTTTTTTAATATTTACTTAAAGTATTATTAGTGGATTTTACTACTTTTATATGTGATATATCTCCACCGTAGATTTAACTAGTAAGTACTCAGGTCTTCCGGAAGTTTCGACTCCGTTGAAGTTTATCGCGCATGCATCATGACATCATGCATAAATTAGGAGAATCTCTAATAGACCGTGGTTCTTACACACTTTCGCACACCAAGTTTCCCTTCGAGGCTAACGAGAAAGACCACATCTTTCTCGTTGGCAACGGTTTATCTTGAGGTAATGTAATATCGTGGGATCTATTGACCAATCACACGTTATTATGTCACTGAACGTAAGGAACTGAAACTGAAAGTGCTCCGAGTTGTCTGAGAAGTCCACCAGGCTAGTGTTTTTTTATTCTCTCCGAGAGTTCTGAGAAGTCTCCGAGAGAGATTGAGTTTCTTTATTCTCTCGCTACCCTCGGAGAGTCGCGCTCAGCGTTTTTTTATTCTCTCGGAGAATCGCGAGAACCTATCCGAGAACTCTCAATACTCTCTAAAAATTTTGCCGAGAGTTCAGAGAATTTTCGAGTATCACCACCGAGAAGATGGCGACAGACTATGCCGGATGGCTAAACACGAATGTTTACATCAGATTTCTTGCAGGAAGTATTCTTTTCAAATAATTCGATTCGATTTATTATTTCATAACTGATATTATTTTTGGTTATATTTAATGACATAATTCATGTTTACTTTGTATGAATCTCAGCGAACTCGGAAGTTTTTCTCTAATTAATTAAATCGATCATTATATATTCACTAAATCACACACTTTTATGATGGCTATATTCACTCAATATTAACATCGTAGTCTGAATCTTAATCATTGAAAAACAATTCTTGTCCAACACATAGGGCACAAGGCAGGAGTTTCCTAGTATCGACATCGTTGTGCAGTTTTTACGAGGGTTGGGGCATAAGTCATGGCAACTATTTTTTTTCTTGTAGATATGTGATCGGATCACAAACGTATATGTGTCGTGTGGAAGTTCTGCAGGCATAGTGTGTATGCAGAACAACAGATGGCTCTGTGATAGCTGGTAGTAGCGCAGCGAGGGCTATGAAATCAGTCAGTTGGTGAGTGTCGTGCGAGATGGAAGTAACCCGTTTTGAGCAGCGCGCTTACATCAAAATAGCCGTTCTCCGAGGGAGAAATGCGACGGAATACCACAGTGAATTAGTAGAAGCCCTAGGGAATAATGCCCTACTATACCATACAGTAGCAAGGTGGGTAGGAAAGTTTCAGCAAGGACATGTGTCAATCAGTGATGAGCAACGTTCGGGACGATCGGTCAGTGTGCAGACCGACGTAGCACATGCCATCATCGGGCAGCTCATGGATGAAGACAGACGATGGACGCTACTGGTTTGTCATGTCAACTTTATGTGTACTGTGTCGTCATTCTTTTGCACCGTGAAGGCCATATTGCCCTGTATACTACCATAATAAATTAGTGTTACGATATTTCAGTGCTATTCATTGTCCACACATGTAGTTAACACCTTGTCCTTTCGTCTGTATGTGTCACATTTTCCAACTGGCATCTTCAAGAAAAACAATAGTTGTCATGACATTTGCCCCAACCCTCGTAATTCTTCCTCTCTCTCTTTTCGGTAGTATCGGTCACGTGATCATCTCTCGCGGAGAATAACAAAACACTAGCCAGGAAAGAGAAAGCAATCCTGCTCCTCACACAACTTTATCGTTCGTGGAGATGGCAAAAAAAGAGAGATTTGTGTGCTTATTCTGTAATAGATTATTTAGTAAATTTTATAATTTACAAAGACAGACAGTAACATGCATAAACAAATACTAAAAATCATTTAAAAAACAAAACCGTAAATCATTAAAAAAAAGAAATTCTTAGGATTAATTTGTTCGTTCAAAAATACATTTAGTAATGAAAATTGATTATTTCCAAAAATTATTTAATCATCATAACAATAGAAATACATATGAACCTCTCCTCCTCCCTCTCTGATTTCTTCACTTAAGAGCGTTTAGTAAATGTTGTTTTTTTTCCCTGAAGGGTTGGCACCATGCAAATTTTTTCAATCGGGTGTTTGAAAATTTCTAACGAATTGATAATCTTCAATTTTTCTTTTGCTCTTTTCCCAACTATTAGAATATCGTTGTTTCATTTCTTCTTTCTCGTAGTATCATTTTAGAAAAAACCTTTTAAAAAAATAACTTAATTTAAAAATCACGTGGGGATTTTAAACGATATTTTATATTTATAAAAAAATCCTTTCGTCTTCGCGGCCCAAATCGAATGTCTTTCTGAATCGCAAGGAAAACGTTTCATTATAAAATCATCTTCAGAGCGATTAGAATACCCTGCTACCACACAAAGACATTTGTGGTCACTAAAAACCTTTTAAATTACAAAAAAAAACTCTTGCATCTACACATCTATGCGAAATATATGGACACATGGCGTTAATTAACACGTGACAATGAACAACCAATAGAAAATGGTCTCTCAAAGCCACACTGTTTCCTTCCGGTGACATATAGCTCCGCCTTTCAGCTAAAGGCATGAACTCCAGGATTTTTAAAAATTTTGTTTTAATTAATTTGTTCGTTCAAACCCGTTTTAACATCGCGAGAATCGGGGACAAGTGTGTTTCTGAAAGCTGTCAACAGGGCGCTGCCTATCTGGAAGGTTAGGGCAAATAACTGGCAATATTGTTAAAAAATTTTCTCGTTGGTTTCATGTAAAACTAAATCAGTGTCTTGGTTTCAGGTGGATGTATGGTTAACGACCATACAGAGATGCTAGTGGAATTTTTGATACCCCATTAATTAAAATTTTTATTGTCAATTTTACTCAACTAAAACGATATGGAGGATGAAAAATCAAAATTAAACAGAAAGCTGATCAGAAAAATGCTAAAAACGTCATGATAATAACAAACTGAATAAAAATTCATTAACAGAATTTTTTTCTTTTTATTCACAATTGAACTCCACGTTTTAAGTAAAAGATTGTATGCAAAGCTATTCTAATAATATTAAAATACATTCATGTAATTATGTCATACAAATCCTATATAATTATAATTTGAATATAATAAATTATTTTGAATGTTATAATAAAATAATATAAGGTTTGAAATTTAACACTCCAAGAAAAATCAAAAATTCATAAAATGACAGGTTTAATATAACTATTTTAAATTCATTAAGGCCAATTTAATAATTTTGAAACATGAAGCCAAAAAATCAGAATTTTTTTAACAATTTGCAAACCTTATAACAATTTATTCATGCTCAACAAAATATATTGTCATAAATCTTACAAATTGTTAAAGAAAATTCTAATTTTTGGTTTCATGTTTCAAAATTATTAAATTGTCCTTCTTAAAGAATTTAAAATTAGTTATAATAAACCTGTCATTTTATGCATATATTTGATTATTTATCTCTTTAAAGTGTTATTATTTAATTCAACATATAATTGTCAATACAATAAAATGGAAAGCAAAAATAAACAAATAAATAAAAATTAAATAAAAGCTCAGTATTTTAGCGTTAAATAATAAAATTTTATTGAAAATTTAAATTAATTAGTCAATTTATTATAATTACATAAAAAAAACCTTCCATCCCCTTTCTTATTACAGTACATTATCTGACTTGGTAAACATGGAAGTTAAGCAGCACCATGGTAGCCCCAGTGGCAAAATTTAGAGACTCTAGTGTCTCCTAACGGAACAAAAGAAATCAGCCTTTAAAATGGGTCTGGAGCATGGTCTATAGATAGTCATGGTCATCGAGCTTCGGCCATTTTCCATTGTTTCGAGAAGCTAAGGAAAACAGTTCGCGCCAGGTGCCGCATAGATCGCACCAAGGCCGACCGTGTCCTCCGACAGACGTTTATCATTGAAAGTGAAAATGAAAGTAAAGTTTCTGTCTGTCAATATGGCGGCACTTCAGCGTTTTTGGGCCGATTGTACATGCAGCGCCACTTTTCAATAGAGTTCCCGCCCTATTAAGAGCTAGAAACTTTACTTGATTTTAACAATGGAGCTCGATGACCATGAATATCTATAGACAGTGGTCTGGAGTAATAAAGGAGGTCATGCATAAGGTCACAAACTATCACAAGCAGTGAATTCTATGGTTTTGCAGCAAATACGTTTTAAACTTGGAGTTCGGGGACTTTCGAATCATCCTATATATATTCTGGACAATTTATATATATTTAGAATGGTTTTGGCCTTGTCTATTCATCGCGTATTGTTTCTAAAGCATTTGGTAAATTGCACTTACAAAAACGAACGAACCGATCAAATGAATGCAGATATTAGCATATTCCCATTACTTGACTCAATTTTCATAAATGCCTCCAAATTAAGATTCATTATTTTACACATGTTGTATTGTATAGTGTATACAGTTATAATTTTATAACGTCCATTTTAAAATACAATGGTTTATTAATGTTTAGATAAAATAGATTTTCATCCTTTTGGACATCATCAGTATTTCCAGTTGAAATGTTTAATTGTCTTACAACTTCTTCTATTCATTGTTTTTTGGTTATA
>JAHWFO010102147.1:407631-424914 GCA_023313115.1 Rhysida immarginata | reverse complement strand
GGCAATTCACTGGGATCATGCCACCAGGGTTGACCAGGGTGCTAAACAAAGGACTATTCGCACAACAAACTTTGAGAAAATGGTGTCAGATCATGTGGCAGAAGCATAATCAATAATAACTGCAGGTCGTCACTTTGAACACTTAAGTTGATTCCTTAGGGCTCGCGCACACTGGCAATTTTTTTTGTCAACTAAATAGTTGCCAAAAATGGATTACATGGAATTCTGTAGGAGCGCGCACACTGTCAACTTAAAAATTGCAGCAACTAAAAAGATGCAACCAGACCCATTTTCAAGGCAACTCAATTGTTGCTCACTCGAATAGAATCAATAGGATATAGAAGGGACGCGCACACTGGTGATGATTTTGTTGCTCTGAGCTAAAAAAGTATCACCCCCACTTGTTAAAACTCCCTATTTATACTACAAGTTCTGCGGTGATATTTTATCTGGGAATTTTTTTCAGACTGATTTTGCTGTAAACATCTTTTTTTAAAAAATCTCTCATGAAAATGTCAATTAATATAGAGCTATTTATTAGTGAAATCGAAAAACGACCTGCTCTTTATAATTTAAGTTAAATAAATATTCAGATAAAAATAACAGAAAAATTACGGACAGAAATAAGTGAACAATTTGTTCAGGATTGGAATAAGCTAGCCATTGCCGAAAAAAAAAGAAAAAAATAAGCTGTTTAAATAAATATTATTCTTATTTTGATTATTTTAAAAGGTTGATATTAATGGGGTATTTAATAAATTATAGGATATGTTTAGCATAATTATGTGATTAATTTAGAATTAATAGAAGTTTCTTAAAATATATTTTTATTTTATTTTTATTTTATTTATTTAGCCTTTATACATTTTTATTTTATATTTTTATTACAACTTTTTTTTATTTTAATTTTTTTATTTTATTTATTAATTTATTTATTTTATTGGGATTGACTGTTTATTTTATCTATGTAATTTTATTTTTAAAATACTTTAATTTTATTCTTATTTTTATATTTATTTAATTTATCCTTTTTTATTTTATTTTTATTTGTTTTATCTTTTTTAAATTTTATTTTAATTATTTTATTCTAATTTTATTTATTTTATTTCAATTTTATTATATTAATTTTTTCCAGATTTAGTTTGTGTATTTATTTTACATTATTTACCTATCTCATTTTTTCATTAAGATTTTGTTCGAAATCCATCTTGAAATGAAAAGGATTTGAGCGTATTTTGTGAATCACCAGCAACTATTTAGAAGACGGTGTGCGCGCGAATTTAGCGTGAACAACTTTTTCATTGCCTGACTTTTTAGTTGCCAGTGTGCACGCTCCCTTAAGTACAATCCTCATCCGATAAGTTAAACCTTGACCTTGAAGAGAAGAAATTTATTCTATTGCTAAAATGGGAGGCAAGAGGATAAAAAAAATCTGATGTAGTGCAGGGAAGTACAGTACTACATCAGAATTTTTTTTTTCATATTTCTATACCTAATTAGTTGCTCTTCAAATCCAGGGTTTTCAGCAGATAACAAAGGATGCCCAAAAAATCGTTGACTGCCACCTTGCTTAGGTAAATCCACAAGCAGTCCCATTTCCTTTATGAATCCATCTTGAATTACCGTATATCTTCAAATAGATGCCTAGTCTCCAATTGCCGCCGGCCTCTATTAAACGCAAGGTTTCAAAATTAAGAATGATAAATAAACACCTGTCTCTAATACACGCCGGGGATTCTCTTCCACGCGAACCGCTTTCGGGGTTCACGTGTACACGGACTTGAGGGGACTCCCGGCACACTGCTTTGAGTTTCGATATCATATGCACTCTGCTATTCACCCTTTAGTTCTCAAGGTATTCTGTTGTAAGGACTGTTTACTGCACACTTATAGCTTCCACAACATCATAAACGCCACATCATATGACCACCTCCAAAGTGATCATATGATGTGGCGTTTATGATGTTGTGGAAGCTATAAGATTTTACAGATTGCTAAATAAACGCCCAGTTAGTGATTCAGTTGAAAGAATAGACGCCGGGGGCTACTATTGGAAGATATACGGTAGCTGTTTTCTTGCTGCAAATTTCTCTTGATTGTCTACCCCTCGAAGTTGCCATGACCTTATATCTAGGCGATAGGAAATGTGCAACAGACATTCGAAAAATCGGATCCAGGCATTGAGTGTGGAAAGTCCAAATCTAAATGAATCTTCTTTTCTGCCCTTAAAACTACTTTATGTAATTGTTTAATCAGTTTCGGAGATGCTCCACAAATGTAGCATACCTGGATGTTGACGTGGATCTTACAGAGTTGCAGATTTTCCCGTCGATCATGGTAAAAGTAAGTTTGTGGGATATACTAATGTTTTTGTTGGAAATGGCAGACGATGAGCAAATTGTTGGCTGAAGATTACGAATTTGACTATGGATGCATTCCATTTCTTGCAATGATAGATCATTCGTTTCCTTCTTGAACTATATTCTGATTGGTTTACAAAATTGTGTAGAAGACGTACGAGGGTTCTGTCAATTATCTTCTCCAGCAAACGTCAGTTTCGAAAACAACTGAAACAGGACCAACGAACAGATGAACAAATCGGTATCGCGGAAGACTTCTTTTACTCCCTGCTTGTAACTACTCTGACCAGTAGTTCCATTAGTTCAATCGCATCCACACTTTATAATCAACAACTCCTTAATTCGTTCTGATGGGAGACTTGAGAGGACAGGCTCCTGAACAGCGATGAGTCGAGATGCAGTGTGATCGAGAAGTGCTTGAAGTTTTACTTCTGCGCTTCTTTCCGTTATAATGATACTCTCTTTTGTAAGGTAATATTCCCGTTTTGCTTTCTTCAGAATTTCGTACGATGGGTATATTGAAACGTTTCTTGTCTTGGCTTCGGAACTTATTAAGTATTGGTGTTTCGTCAACTGCGCTTCGATGCAGAGTGAAAGGGCTTCATTTCCACTGTAGGAATATAACTTGGCTTTGACTGCGAAGATTCCCATGTGTTCCTGATTTTGTGAGCTCTCGATGTAGTTGAAGTAGACTCGTTCAGCAGTTTGGCGGCATCCGATTTCTAGCTGATCGGAGGTTCATCTGTGTCGCGTAGGCTAATTGAGAATCAATATAGGATTTCCGAACACTCCTGCACTTAATTTCTTTTTGATCTTTTACTGCTCTCTTCAAATGTTTTGGAAGGGCAACCACTGGTAGAAGATCGAGAACGTGCGTTTTCCAATACGGCTTATGGAATAGTCAAGCATAGGTCCAAACACTCAGTGTTTTTTTTAGAAAGTAGTCTTTATTTCTGGAGCAATCTTCCCAATTTCTGAAAATCTCGTTACAAAAGTGAGACACATTACGTCAGGTGGTGCCTCTTCGCTGGACACATTAAGTTCAGAAGCTACATAATCAAACACCCGCTTACATTGTTCGCTTTGGTCTGGCTTGCTATTCTGCCTTAAAACGGTGAACAATTCTCGTCTTCGAAAGTGTTCTGAAATGAAAAACAGATACGAATCTACCAATCTTGCAACTTTAAAAGACATGAATAGAATGGAAAAAATTTGGAAACCTTGATTGCTAAATTTATGAACACCGAAACTTTCCGAGCACAGAGTATTAATTTACACAACACTGAATAAATAACTATAGATCCGCGATTAGCAAATATTAGCAGCTTTTTTAAAAAAAACTTTAAAAATATGTTCTTTAAGTATTCCCAAAAAAAAATTCGGAAAGTTTTTGTTTCTCTATGGAACTCTTTCACTTAATAAAAATATGGAAATTTATGGAAGGGATCATTGTCACGTAACAAAATATAGAAAAGGAGTTAAATTAGAAACTTTGAACTGCATAAACCTTTAGTACTTAATTGTGTGAACTTCCTCTATCCTGTTTATTGTATTCTCTTGATTCCTTTTTGAGAAGCTGAAACGTTAACTACAAGCGTCGTTTCCAAGTCACGTCATATGGCATGTTTGATAGCATCAGCTTCCATGTCCGCGGTAGCTTAGTGGTTAGAGCGTTGGGATGTATACCCAGAGGTCCCTGGTTCGAATCCAGGACGTGGAATTTTCTTTGCTATTTATCATTTTATTTTCGCAATAAATAAACGATCCGCTTTCACGCACTCCGTTCTCGTGACGCATGCGCATTAATAGTCAAACTTGGATGTCATGAAGAAAAGACATGTTGTCTTTCAACAGAAAAGAAATTGTCTATATTTTCAAAGAATGAAAAAACTGAATTTTGGCCAAGTTTTTTCAATTTTCACCCACTGTGCATTGGTTCCATATGTGAAAATACTGTTTACAGTTTTCTACTAGCACAATTTTGATGTATAGCAGTTACTGGAGGCTTCACAAGATACAGATTTATTTATTTTTTATTTTTATTTTTTTTGCATAGAACATTGTTACTAACTCTTGGAAACGAATGTTCTATCATTGCATCATTTTATGTTCATTGTTATAAACCATAATCATTTAGTACATGTTTATGTATGTCATTATTTAATAGTTATTAAATAAAAATAAAAAATGAATAATAATTGACAAAATAATAAATAATAAATAAAATAAAAAGCCGACGTTTCGGATAGAGACTATCCTTTATCAAAGCAAAAAGGATAATTCTCTAAAGGCAATTAGAATATTAGAGAATTATCCTGAAGTTATGAAAAGAAAAGGACGCCTTTATATATAGTTGAGACGTAAAACTGTCGGTCCCGGCTGCTGTGACCATCTTGCAGCAGTCGTCAATGGTCTAGGGACCCATCTCATCGGCCTTTGGCCATACAAGGCCCTGGATGGATGAATTGTATCCTATAAACTTAAAAAAAAAAAAATAAAATTAAAAATTACTATTCCCCACCACAGTATACGGTTGATCCCCAATTAGCACACTCTAAATGTTTTATTAATTTTATTTCTTAAATATGAATTGACACTAAGAAGATTCTTATATTGTTGAATGACACTGTACAAGAAATATTTTTTATTTGAAAAGATATTACACATCGTAATTCTCACTTTCACTACAGTTTTTCAAAGTGTGCAAATTCTTAACAGTCGGAATGATTGAAAGGATAGACCTCCTAAACATCAACCTTATTGCAGAAATGAATATCCATAAATGGGTAGACGGCATACATATCGTGTATTTCTTTTCACATTTTTTAATCATTAATATTTGTTTCTAGTTTTTACCGGATGCTTGTAAAGAGATTCAATGCTGATTTCGACTCCTGCAAGATATTAACAATTTTAAGTTATAAATTTGTGTTCTGCATTTAAATATAAAATTTTATATTAAAAAATTTCACCCTTTGTTATTTTGTCTCAATAGAAAAGATTAAATTTTAGATGAATGGAAGAATAAAATTAAAATGATTGCAACCTTACCATCTTTCCCATTTCCTCTCTACCATCAAGATTTTACTCCAAAAAAATTTGCTTAAAACTACCGATATTAATTTATTTGCATCATAGTTTCTTTTACCTGGATCAATACTTAAAGCCGAATGAAGACTCGGTAAATAGGTGCTCAAAATCTGGAGTTGCCTACATCAATCTCCAGATAGTGAATCGGACTCCATAATCAATTGTGTGCGAATTGAGGCTTGTGCGATTTGAGTCAGATTCAACTGCCCACTATTGCAACAGCCAACATACTGGATTCGCATCGCATAGTGGAAAAATGTCACATGTTGAAGACTTTTATCTTTACTTCAAGCAGTTAATATGGAATGGGATGAATATAAGAATGACAAAGATTATCTCTAATTCAAGAAATGCTAAATTTCCCTCAAATATACAAGATCAGTACATGTGGTCATTGCTTTTCAATGCTCCCCCTCTATAATCATTTTTAGGAAACCATTTAAACTGCTTGTGCTGTTACAGCTTTGACCCAATGTATGAATTTTCAGTGCACGTTTTCTTTCTAGGAGGAGTTGGCAAAGCAGAGCCGATTTGGAAAAGAGAAAATATGCAGGGGGCAATGTTTACATGTTTTGATCTAGTATATTTGAAGGAAATTTAGAATTTCTTGAATCAGGGATAATCTTTTAATTGAAGGGTTTGTGGCATTAAGGACCTAACCCACAGGAAGAATTTTTTGAGAAAAGTGATGTTATATTTTTTAAAAATCTGTGAATCTATATGGTTATGTTTTGCTTTCTGTGATTGCAGTTTACTTGTGCAATTGTTACTGAAACATGGCATAAATAGATTTCACAAGCAGTAATTATTACATTTATTAAGAACAACATCCTTCAATTGTAGACTGTTGGCATCATTCATAATATTCATCCTATCCTATATTTATTACTCAAAGCAAATATAAAAGCGCTTAACATGTGGCATTTTTCCGCTATATGATGCGAATCTGCCATGTTGGTTGCTTTGATAGCTAGACACCCAAATTACCCTCCTCAGTCATGGCTACCATCCGGCAGACTGAGATTCTTCTCACACATCAGCATGCCTTTCAAAGCCATGATCGTTGCTTAAGCTGTAGTTTAAGCAACGTTTTCCTTTGAACTACCTAAAAACCTAATTTAATTTTAATCAGAAATTTTTTGCAGGATATCTTAATACCAATAGGAACATTAGGTTTTCCCTATGTGCGTTCATTCAACCTTGCAGGTCAGCAAATAATATTTACGTATCCTTGAACCTTCCTGCGTTGAAAGTTTCCAAATTTTAGAGTTCATTTTTTGCCCTTCGACACCTGAGGCAAAAAGTAAGGCAAAGTTTGCCAGTTGCCAAAAACGATCATCTGTTTCCAGGTCAATGTGTTTTGATTATTAAACAGCAGAAGAATGGAGTTACCTATTGGTTTACCATGTCTGGCCTCTTCGTATTTTCTACGTTTTTTATGTAAAAAGGTTATAATTCAGAATATAGCTTACTAAGGGCATGTCATACTTCACTATTTAACCTATTTCTACCCATTGTCCCTGAATGAGGTCAATCAAAACCTATAATACGTATTGCCTTTTTTGTTTGAAACCAGGATTGAATTACAGATTTCCGTAGAGTTGTATCACATGTAAAACTCAAAAATCACTGCTACATTGAAGTATCTTATTCACCAAATTATCTGTTTGGTAAATTTTCATAAATAAATAATGCCATAAACAAAAGAACACAAAAATATGTTTCTTATAATTTCCATCATACGATTAATTTTTAAGTAATATAAAATATTTTTAAATTGGCAACAGTTTTGTTGACATGCAGGAAATTCACAAGTCATTACGTGTATATGGTTTCTCAGATGTCAGAAGATCATTCCATTGATTTATATGAAAATCGTTTCTGCTTCGATGCATACTTCAAATAAATTTTTACATTTGATGCATTTTTGTATGCCTGCTTCAGGATTTTCTGGATTGCTTAAAGCACAATGCAGTTCCCAGAGATTACCTCAGTATTACAATGTGAAGCATCATATTTGAATGCTGTTTATTGAAGAATATTGGCTCAGAATAAATGAACTTCTCAACACATCATTATAGGCAACAAATACTAGAGTTATTTGAACTTGACACATATTGGACCATATATAAGATCCAAATTCTAATGTAATTTGATAGTTATTACAGTACCTAGTTCTTTCCTATAGTGCACAGCAAGAAAGAAAAAGGAAACAGATGCATGTGTAATGCAAGTGCTTATCGGTTGTAGAAGCTTGGTTTATTCAGGATTCTTGAAACATGGCCTCCACCACGCCATTTACTCAAAAAAAAAAACAAAAAACAAATAAATAAAAAACTATAAACAGTCAAGTTAGACTCATAATTAATAATGTTTTTAACTATTTAAAGAGAAATAAACAGATAATGAAAACAATAATAAAAGAGACCAACAATGCAACAGGAGTATTGTATTCAACCAGTCATATCGAGTTGTGTCAGAATCGTTTCGGTTTAGGTTAGATGCAATTTCACTTATGGAAATGAAAGGAATAACTAAAACTCCATTTCCTATCCGTTTCTGAATGGGTAAATGAGTTTTAAATATGTATACATGTGCCAGTTTCTCTTTTCTTTTGTGCTAAGCACTATGCAATACTTAGGGTTTTCCTCAATATTTTTTTTTTCCATTAAGTAATCCACTCTGTGTAAAACAAATAAGATTTTAACAAGGCCAATTAAAAATTTAACTCTGAATCAAAAACATAAGATTTTCATATGTTTATTTCCTTAAATTGGTTAAATTTACATTGTGCATGCATAATTTCAATTTTATATACACGGACCTCTTTGACATAATAAAGTGGCCTATGTGGGTCTGTTTAGACTCACTTACTGGGACTACTGTAAAACTTCTCACGATTTTTTTATTTCAAGCAACCTGTTTGTTAGGTTTCAACCCTTTGCAACACCCCTCCCCTGAATCCAACTGCCTTGCCATTTACCTTGACTAATGTCCATTAATGTGGCTATCCCATAATTGAAATTATGCTCCAGCAACCCATCCCTCCAAGAA
Organism: Rhysida immarginata; assembly: GCA_023313115.1. NCBI lineage: Eukaryota > Metazoa > Arthropoda > Chilopoda > Scolopendromorpha > Scolopendridae > Rhysida > Rhysida immarginata. Next base: position 416,410 of record JAHWFO010102147.1, on the reverse strand, counting down.
AGTAATCCTGGGTGTATAAGAGTCTGCCCTTTTCAAAAGCTCAGATTTAAAATATTTAATTTGGACGTGTTTAATTCCTGAAGTTTACCATTTCTATTCATTTGCATTCTATTTTTACCTTTTGTGAGCGAGCTTTACTAAAAACATTCCAAAACCGAAGTGTCTCATCACCTGCACCAGTTACTATGGCCTCTCCATCAGGTGACATAGCCTACAAAAGGAGAAACTTACTTTTTAGTCTAGTAATTTTATTGAACTTAAAAATTCAATGAAATTTTAAGACTACATTGTATTTATGTACATTCAATTGTAATAAATATTTGAATATTTTGAAAATGTATAAAAAGCTCCTCTGTGTATTGAGTCTGAAACGAATCCATGTACAGTTTTGAACCTTCATGAACACAATAAAAATTTCAATCAGAGTCCTTGAGAAATTTTTCAACAAGTCACATTCTTACCAGCTTCACCGGGGAAGCTCATAAATATTTAGCCAGGTTTCATTTATATAAACAAGTATAAAGTTTTTGTTCTTGAGATTGATGAAATGCACATTTAATGACTAAATATATAACTGATGTTCATACAAGTCAGTTATTGGTCTTTCCACAGGAAACAGGTTTACAACTATTTTCTGAAGGAAATCTTGATATTCTGGTAGTTTTTCACACAAAGCTCGATTCATATCGGTCATTTGTTGTCGGTAGTGTTCAGTATTAACGGTTTTGCCAGGTCTCAACAGCTCATGATAGATCACACCCTTCTGATCCCACAAAACACAGACCATTGGAAATTTATTGTGTCTTTGAGTTTATCTTGAATTCTGACACTGGTAGATTAGTTCCTTCTGAATGTAATTGATGAATTGTTCAAAAAACAATGCACGAGTTGTACTCATCGAATGCTGTAATCAGGCAGATTCTTTTCTGTTTCTTTGGTGGTATGCTTACACTCTGACCCTTAATAAGATTCTCCTTTATCAGTCCTCTTTCATAAAATTTCTTTCCTTTCTATTAATCCTGTTTATAAAATTTGGAATATTATACAAAAATTTATTTTGATCTGAATAAGCAAAAATTTATGTGAATTTATTATTGTTGTATAGCATTCCTAAGGAATAAATAAGATACCCGAACAGATAGATAAAAAAAAAAAAAAGGAAATTTAGGAAATATCTTCCTAGTCATCAATATGGCCCATAACATAATCTTTGATCAGTCTTTTAAAGTGAACACATGTCGCAGTACATTTTGGCGCACAACAATCAAGGGCTTTACTGCGAATATTTAGTGGTATCGTGTTCTAATCCAGATTTATGAGGGCCTGGATCCCAATTTATAGAAGTAAGCTCTACTTAACAATTAGTCTAAATAATGCACTATTCATGTGGCAGAATATGCCAGAAACAGTATAGCCATCATCACTAGCAATAGGACTGTTTGTTGCAAGCTAAGAAACATGAGTTTCCACAGACGTGCAAACTGCTCACAGGGTAAACATCAACGATCTCAATGCTAAGCGATGGTTACAAGGGTACAAAGCTCAGTCATTTGGAGTGATGAATCTTGCTTCACGATGTGGCAGTCTCAAATGTATCTGGGTTTGCCTGGCAATCACTTCATTTCAGACTGCTTTTCAGTGCCAACTGTCAAGTTCGGTGGCAAAGGCATAATTTTGTGGGGGGTGTTTTTCATCATTCAGCTTGGATCCCCTAGTTCCTGTGGCTATAAAAATTAACTCTGCAATATATCTTGACATTCAGGACATTCCCAACTCTCTGGCAACAATTAGGGTAAAGCCCATTTCTCTTCAACAAGTGTTTTCTGTTTGATATGTAAACAGCCTGTGGGGTCATGATTTGATGACAAGGGTCTTCAAAATTTGGCTGGCCTTGTAAGAGCCTCAATCTAAATGCTACTGAACATCTCTGGGACAAATTAGAAAGCAGATTACATGCCCAGCAGAAATGTCCATCTTTCACTGCAGTTCTCATAGATGCCTAGAAGGAAATTTTTGTGACAGTCTATTAAAATCTGGTGAAAGTCTATCCAGACATGTGCAGGTTGTGATTAATGCAAAAAATGGGACAACATCTATTAATATGTGCCTCAGGCATCTCCAATTCTACAATGGGGGAGGTGTAGAATTGGAGATGACTGATGAAGATGGGGGAGGATGAGACAAAAATCCGGTAATAGTGTGTATAACTTGAAAACTATTTGGTGTAGGTTAATGAAATTAAAAATGCTGTTGCTAAGCAAGATAAGGGGCTAAAAAGAACAACAGGAAAACACTATTCCACATCAAAGGTTTATTCCAACGTATGCGCATTTCAGCAGCCAAGTTGCCTTCCTCAGCGTATACAAGTAGAAGTTCCGTTCTGATAAGTAGTAGAATTACAGAGTCACTTACATAGTAAATGAGAGCTAGTTACAATCCAATTACAGAAATAAGTACAAGTTGAAAGTACAAAAATTGAAATTACTGGTAGACGATCAACCAATCAGGAGTCGTCGTTGTCCATAGCACATTTATTCTTTCCATAGGTCAGTTTGGGAATATGTAAAAGTTTTTCCAAGTCTCTCAATTGTGTCACGTCCAAGGGCCCGCGTCGCTGTTTAGTAACTTAGCAGGGTCTTCACTGGTGATGGCATACGACTCTAGGAAATTTAACAGTTTCGGGTCACTTGTGCTGTAGATAATTTCAAAGTCTTCAGGATTATAGTCGTGTTGGCAACCTAAGATATGGTCGGTGAATCTTGATACTGCAAATTTTCCTTTCCTTATACATGATACTGAGAACCATAGTGTCAATTGTAGAGTTGTAGAACACCTTTCAATTAATTTAAATTGAATGTTAAAAGCATTGCTTGAAATTGGTAAGGTACTTCAAGTCATTTGCACAGAAGCCCATCATTGGTGCAGAAAAAAACCCCCACTAAAATGACAAGGAGACATAGAAAGATTGTCTGTAGTCAGGAAAGGGAATGGTGATATAAGGGTCACAGTGGATCTGCAAAAGCTCAACAAGGCTAACTACTGCACTGGATTTCCCAATGCCAAAAATACATGAATTATTAAACTATCTAAAGAATTCAAAAATTTTGGAAATATGTTTCAAATGGCTTTTGTGACAGCAACTTGTTTGGCCTTGGTTATGTCATTCCTTAATGGTTTATTAGGAGCTATAGCAAAAAGCCTACTTATAAGAATCCATTCTTGGTCCTGTATCAAATTTGAATAAACGTCCTTTTGTTATATATTTGTGTCAATTCAATTATAAACAATTGGCTCGAACCCAGGGTTTACCTGGTCACCCCACTGGGGATGTGAAACCCCATCGCCCTTGTTGATCACACAAAGATTATCACAATTAGGAAATCTAGATATGAATGGATATTTATAAGAGAAAAGGACGAGACACAAAAACCCTGGAATGCAATAAATAGTTAATAAATACAACTGAAAAATAAAATAATAATTAACAAATAACAAAATAATGAATAAATAAGTATAATCAAAATAAAACTAAAAATCAAATAAAGAGCTGACGTTTCGGATAGAGCCTATCCTTTATCAAAGCAAAAAAGTTATGAAATTAGTACTAACGGACGGGTTTATATATAGTTTGCATGGGGAATAGTAAGGCGTTATTGGCTGACAAACAAGAGAACAAATGAGATTAATTAGACGAACTGTTGGGATAGGACAAGACGGAGGACGAATAGGAAATAATAAGGGGGCGGCGAAAAAAATGTAATAGGATGAAACATATGAAAGTGAAATTATAAAAACGTTTAGGAATGATAGGGTGCCTAGCAAAAAGATTACGTAAAATTATTCCGGATTATTAGTAGACAAAAAAGGGGGCTGTCATGAAAGAATATTATTGACATTGTTCAAAAGTATCGATTATATGATTCCCTGACTGTACTCGGTTTAAAAAATAAAAATTCCCTGACCATTCCCAGTGGCTAATCACCCTGTAAAAAAGTCCCACATGTAAGAGCAACGGATTAAAAGTAAAAAAAAATATGAAAGGACATTGAAGAACATTGAAAAGAAGAAATAAAAGATAAGAAAGAAGAAAAAAAGAAGAAAAGGCCCCATAGGGCTTGCGACAAATTAAGGAATAGCTGAAGTTGGAAGGGGACATGGGAAAGGTAATGAGGGGATGGTGCCTTTGCTAAGGTTAATGCCATTAGGGGTGAGGGAATTAAATTTCCAAATAAGAAAAGACTCGAATTGCTTTCTCTCTTTTTTGCTATGGAAGTTACTACGAAGAATATAAATGCTGATGGCCTGTAAAGAGTGACCAGGGGAATTAAAGTGTTTAGCGACAGGGGTGTCAGCATTGCTAAGAATATCAAACTTATGCCCGGCAAATCTGGAGCGTATGGTATTGCCCGTCTCTCCAACGTACTGTTTCTGGCATACTTTGCAATGTAACAGGTAAATTAAGTTGTGAGAAGTGCAGGTCAGGTTCTGGTTAATCTTGAAAGTAAAGGAGGAGGCACTGCTGGAAATGGAGGTAGCAGGGTTAAGAAAATGACAAACACCGCAACGCTTTGCATTGCAAGGATAACATCCCTTAGTGGAAGTGCGTGGTTTGGTAATAGCAGCATGGACCAGAATATCTTTAAAATTAATTGTCCGTTTAAAAGAAACTTTTGGTGGTTCTGGTAGAATGGAGTGGAGAAGAGGAGAATTATCAATAATATGTTGATATTTCCTTAGGACATTTTTAATACTATTGAGGGTTGGATGATAAGGAAGAACTAATGTAGGTGTTGTCATGGCTGGAGAAGGTTTGGGGTTGTTGTTAGAACGAGAATTGCGATGTTTATAGATAGAGGCGCGTATGACAGATTTGGGGTAGCCTCTAGCTTTAAGGGAGTGGGTAAGGGCATTAGCATGGAAATCTAGATATATTTTGTGTTGGATGCCAATCAGGATAATTTCCAGTTGGCAATATGTGGTTGCAGTACGTGGGGGTTTTCTGATCTTGAAATAGCTCTTAATTTTGGCCCGATAAACGAGAAGCGTGAGTCGGACATCAGTACAATGCATCGCAGGAGATTCCTGAGCCTGGAAGTGCACATGCATCACCAGGGATTTAAGGCAGCGGAATTTAAGGCATCGACAAAGGGGAAAGAGCGCTAGCAAAGCAGATATGGCGAAACCGGCAAAGAACATCGAGGGTGTGTGCCAAGCTGGTTGAATCAATACTGTATACTGTGTTTTGTTGGAGGGGGGGGGGTTCACAAAATTGACACCAATCTGACAGCAGAGCATAGAACTCATAAGAATATTAATTTTATTAGACCTAGTCAATAAAGCTCAATATATGGACCATTGCAAGCGATACAAATCTGTGCATAGTAGCCTGTAGAGTTCTGAGTTTATATCTAGCCGACAAGGGGAGGGGGGGGGGAGAACTACGATCAACATTCTTATGATAAGAAATTACCTGGTGAATCAGGCTGGCTATGGATTGTGGATGGCTCCCATTGAATTCGCTGGAATCAAATACTCGTGACAGGAACTACGCAGGGACGTGAACAACAAGTCAAACGATCATCACAACTGGCAACAATAAACATAAACCTTGGGACAACACATGACACAACTATCTGTGTGGAGGTCATCCAAGACTGGTTGCCGTAGTGCTAGCAGAATCACTACTTGATGGTCAAACATCAGACAACCGCCATCGTTGTGCAGCGGTCTTCTGGAGACTTGTAACCAATGCGAGCTAAATCGCAACCCCTTTCGAGCTCTTGGATGATTCTTCCCAATCTTGAATCGCTCCTCGTTGCTTTGGCAATCTGCTCGGGCCTAATTGGTAGCTGCTTCATTTGGTGGATCGTAAACATCTCAAATCTATCTTCCTCTTCTATTCTATTTATGGAGGCCGCCCTCGAACAGTAGTCTTGCATTATTATGTTCTTTCGTAGGCTTGTACGTGATGGTGAAATTAAAGTTTAAGTACTCTGCATAGTTGGCCATGCGACGAATGCATATGGTAGGAAATGATTTATGTGGGTGGAAGACTGGAGTTAAGGGCTTATGGTCTGTTATCAGCTCGAATTTTCAGGCATATAGGAAGTTAAAGAACTTTTTGATCGCCCAAACTTTGGCCAACCTTCTTTGTCTATTTGAGGATATTTCAAGTTCCGTTTCAGTGAGTATACGACTCGCGTAGGCGATGGGTCTTTATAGACCACTGGATAATCAATGGGATAATATGGCTCCTAGTCTGTAGCTGCGGGCATCAGTTGCAAGGATAAATGGCAATGTGGGGTTGTACTGGATTAGGACCTGAGGCGATATTAATATGGTTTTAATATCCTCCTAAGCTTTTTGACTTCTTTGGTCCATTTGAATTTATCTTGTGTTAAAATCTCACATAACAGTTTGGCCTTATGGGAGAGGTTCAAAATAAAAGCACAGTAACATGTTGCTTTTCCTAGGAACAGCTGTAATTCTTCCGACGTCGCTGGTTTCGGGGCTTTCTGGATGGCTTCTACTTGCTCGTTTGATTTATGTAATCCATCTTTGTCAATGATATGTCCCAAACATGATAGCGTGGTCATGGCGAATATGCATTTTTTCTTATTCAGATGGAAACCATATGCAAAATTTGGAGCAAACACAGTGATGTCATCGAAGTTTATAACGTTGTGGGTGTCACGAAAAACTTCTTCCGACGTTGCCAATAGTGCAGGGATGTTGGCTGCGCCTTAAACTGCCCTTGTTGGTCGAACTAGCCCATGGGTTAATGTATTGAGCGTCAGAATCTTACGAAATTCCTCATCTATCGGAAGGTGCGTATAAATATATCCTCAATTTTTGGAATTGGATGCTCATCCATAATCATTTGCCTGTTACAGTGTGTTTATACCGTATTTTCGCGAATATACCCTGCGGGTTATACACTTTTTTACATCCGCGGGAGGGGGGGGGGTGCAGGGTATCTAGGGGTGTGGGGTTTCCACAATATTTTTTTACATGAATGGTGTGAGATGGAAAGCAAGAACAGGTTGAACTAGAAGTGTGATAATGCAGTTTAGAAACTGTGTCAATAGAATGATTCAAATGAATGAACCGCTATCCTCCGACAATCGACAGTCGAACAGTGAAGCATACATTTGTTGAGGTGGGACGTAAGCAGTGCTTACACAATTTTCACCCTTCCGGAATAAATTCCACATGAAATACACTGAAATAGGCAAGAAACCTGACTAACCCAAAGAGGACTTCCACATTATGAAAAAACAAAAAATAAGACTGACGACTGTCAGAAGAGTGGGGGAGGGGGAGGGTGGTATTACATCTTCCAATAATCCGGGAAGGAAACATTGCCAATGTCTTCGAAGTTGACATCAAGAATATGCCTCGGTTTTCTATATTTTCTATGCCACTTCATTTCCATCCGGTTTTTCAGTATTCCAGCCACCAGCTCTTTGTCATGGCTCTTCATAGTCTGCAGCATGTTCATCAGGAGATCTTGGATACACTTTCCAATATGAGTCATGTTCAGAACTGCTATCCTCCAAGCAAATACCCTTTATATATTAAACTATGAGGGCCAGAAGGGCTGTGATTGGTTGTCAATAGAAGCCAGGAAATATGAGCCAATCAAAATAAGGCTAATCTAAAAGCCAGTCATGATAGATAAAGATATCTTCATGATTTATGATTTTTATAGAAACAGGATATTTTAATTACAAAAAATGTGTAAAAATACAAGTAACTATAAATTAAGGATATTTAGGGATCAAAGATATTGTAATATTTATTTTAACTGAACAACGCATTGTATATTGCATTCCGAAATAAAATTATGTTATAAATACAAAAGTTCCACTAATTTCACAAAGTTTTTCGTATCAAACATATACTTATATATAAGTAAAGAATTTCTTTCATAGTAAAGAATTGTTGGCAAACCAATATAAAGGAAAATACACGTCTTCACATAAATAATAGAAAGGATTTAAAAGTTTTAACATTAAGCTTTAACCAAAGTTTCATAGAGTAAATAAAAAATAGTTTGAGGATTTATACATGCCAAACCACAGATGTTTAAATTATTGATGAAATAGGAAAGAAATTCAGGCTGTGGAATTTTCTTTCCTATTTTCATCAATTCTTAAAGCAATGAACAACACATTGTGTATTGCATTGAGAAAAAAAACTATTTTTACATTAGAAATACTGTATTGACATATTGTGTGACCAATCCTTTATTTGAATTGTTTTTATATTTGTGATGTAAGACCATAAGGAAGAAGTTAGTCGGGACAAAATGCAATTACTTCAGTTCATGGCAGTTTTGAAGTTGCAATCTTCTTGAAAAGTTATTTTTTTAAGATTTGAAAAATGCATAACCTGGATCTTTACAATTAAAAACTTAAAAATCCGATACATTACCATCTGTTTCTTCAAAAAGTTTCTTAATACAGTGCAGATGGTGGTTTATTAAAAATAATAAAAGGTCATTTCATTTTGAAAAAGACAAAATACAGTTACAGTAGTTCACATGAATATTTTATCATATGCTGATTTTCCAAAATTATTACAGTACATATTATGTATTCACGCATTAATACTGTAATAAATGTTCTTTTTAATTTTAAAAAACATTCTTGGACAATTTCAGGAGATATCCTGGTTTTGAGAATTCACTTTTGCATTAGCTTTTGCAGACGAAAAAAATGAGAAAAAAGGGAATTAATGTGCTGTATATTGTATGTACTAAATAATGTACTGTAAT
>JAHWFO010102147.1:364074-407531 GCA_023313115.1 Rhysida immarginata | reverse complement strand
CCAAAAGCTAATATGAAAATAAAAAATCTTCAAATAAAAAGTGAATTAGTATAATGAACTGTAGATTGTATATACTGTTTAATTAATGTACTCTGATGTACCATAAAATCCATTTCCCATTGCCATAGGCTCCGTGCGGAGTTCATATTTTCGACACCCCCTGGCGACAAAAATGAGCATTTTCTGAACGAGTCCTTATCACTGCATACTAAACTGCATTTTGTGGTTTTCTTTCTAATGGCAAAAATTAATAGAAACTGCAGTCTTTATGGTTGTTTCAACACCAAATATTGTCAACTAGCAATACATTTTTATAAGTTTCCCGATTTTTATAAGAGATTGCAGCTCTGCATGTATACGAGCAAATGTCATTATGCAATAGTTTTAGATGCCAAAAAAACTTGAGTTTTCCTGTGTAATTGCACTGTATCGTGATTATATGTTTGATGCAAAAAGCATCGGGATTCTATCAAACCGCTGGAATCATTTGTAAACTTCCTGTATATTCGAAGATGACCAGTAATAAATTACTGGCTACTAAAACCCCCTTCCCTACAGCAGATAGTTATATCTTTAGTATATAAATTATGGCTTTTGAAAGCTAAGAAAAGCACTCATTATTTATATTATACAAGTCTTTACAATCTATAAGTCTGTATTGTAATAGGCCATATACTGTAATCACAGCAACAAGCACTACTTGTTAGAAGTCCATCACAGCAAGGGTAGTAAATGAAAAGTGGCTATCAGGGACCATTAATTTATTGATCTTTGGTGGCTATACTCATTAGGTGCTCATTATAGTTGCATTTTGACCCACGTTCATAATATAGACTGTCATTTCAGTTTTCTTCGTTAGTTAATGAAAAAAAGTAACAATTAAATGCATACAGCTAACTGATTTGAAGTTATTCAGTGTTCAAAATTCGTAGTGTGAATTTCATTACAAACATCACATAAATAACATCTACAATGCAATGCACTTAATAGTAGGAAACATCTACATGATTTTAATTTTCAAAATTAAAAAGAAAAAATTGCTGCAATTAACTGGGCTACTGTAACACTCTATATGTACTTTTTTATTTTTATAACTAAGCCAAGTCTACACATCAGAGCCTACATATTCTAAAAGCACTTTAGTTTTTATTAATATTTATTTTAATTTAATATTGTCTTTTTATTTTAATTAAGAACCTCGAATTTGATTTTGTACAAAGGTTTTCATACCTTATTTGCCGTATGCAATCGCTGATAATAGTAAGTTTATCACAATGTATTTTTCATATATTTTTGAGAATGGATAGTATCCTTTACTTTTTTTTTATTTATTTATTTATTATTATTTTTTTTTTTGCATTTCACAAGTGTAGATCCTCTAAATTTGTTTGTTGTCAGGGCTTTAAAGCCACAAAAATTTTCTACTAGCCATTAAATCTAGTGTCTCTCACAGCAAAGGAGGGCAGGGTCTCATTCAATAACTTACAAATTTAGTCACCAGATGGCGAAAAACAACAAATTCAGTGCTGCCACACGTGGTGTGCACGAAGCCTATAACTTAACTTTGGGGGGAGGGGGAAAATTTCAAACGAACTTCTCACGAATATCAAAGGCAATTCGCATATAATACTTAATATATTTGCATATTACAGTACATCATGTAGTATATACAATATACAGTACATTACCGTATATAATCGCGTATAAGTCTAGGTCAGATTTTGGATGAAAAATTTTAAAATTTGCTGTGACCCGCAGATAAGTCGAGGGTGAAATTTCAGGTATTTATGAAATTGAATTCACTGAAGTTACCATAGTTTACCCATGCTTAAATTATGCTGTACTTGCATGGGTAATAATGTAAAGCTTGTTTAACAATTAAATATTACTCTAAACTTTATCATTTAATCATTAATCATTTTATTATTACTAAATGAACAATTTTAAAAATGCGAAATCAATTATAAAGAAAGTTGTCTTTTAATATTATAAGTAATTACATAATATAATTGCATAAATATACCGTATTAACTATACTGGTAGTTATATAAATACATATACACAAATATATTAATTATACTGGTAGTTATATAAATTAATTATAATGGGTAGTTATATAAATTAATTATAATTACATAAATAAAGTATTTAATTTATAATCTGAAGGATTATGGTTTTTATTAGTAAATGAAGAATTTTATTAATGTTAAATCAAATCTAAGGAGAATTATCATTTATTAAATTAAGTAATCACAAATTAAATAAACATTGTTATTCAAGCTGTTGTTTAGGAGTGGGAGGGAAGAAGCTTAGCTGAGGAATGAGGAGAGAGTACCTGGTAATTCCCTAAGAGAATTAAAGAAGAGAGAATAAAAGGATGGTGGAATGGAAACATTTTCTCTGTGGGAAGTAAAATAAAGTTTATTTAAGATATTAGAGGAAAAGATCAGGTAGCATGAGATTCACTTAAATATTACAGGTCAATATTATAATCAATTAATTTATAATATTGCTATACGGATGAGTTCTACCCCTCCTCCCCTTGCTTAATTCTCTCTCTCTCTCTTTTTTTTTTTTTTTTTTTTTTTTTTTTTTACTTCTGTGAATATCTCCCCCTCCCACGTCTTTCCTTCTTTGGTGTTCTTTTACATCTGGCTCAGATTTGGCTCGTTTTACTTTGCCCTTGCAATTGACACAATCAGTTTCCCCTCACTCTCCCTATTCCTCTTTTATTTTTCTAGTTAATTTTAGCATCACTATTACTTTGTCGTGTTATCATCACCTTAATTTCACGTCCATACCATTTACTTTATATGCCTTTTATTAATTGTATCTCTTTTCATCTACCTGATCCTTTCCTCTTATATCTTAAATAAACATTATTTACTTCCCACAGAAAAAAAATTTCCATTTCACCCTTCTTTTATTCTCTCTTCTCTAATTCTCTTAGGGAATTACTCTCTCCTCACTCCTCCTCTGCTCTTCTTCCTTCCCACTCTATCCCCCCATCCCCACTCGTGTTTAGCTCCATTGACCCTTCAACCTACCTTTTTATTGCACCTCGTTTTATGGATGAATAAAACTGATTATAGATAAATACCCATCTTGAAATATGTATATTATTCGGGAATCATGTGTGTTTCTTAAAGCAAATGTGTAAATTTTTATATGGAGTTAGATGACTTTGCCAAAATTCTATGGAAAACTCGTATGACTCGCAGATAAGTAGAGTTTGCTTTTTAGGATGAATTTTAAGACATAAATTTCTCGACTTATACACGCGTATATACGGTAATTCCCTCTTTATCTCATTTTGTAGTCTTCAAAAGCTATTGCAAAATTGAATTCTCAAAAACAAAATGGTGACGCCATATCTTCTAAAATTGTCCAAAAACGTTTTTTAAAGTTAGAATGAATATTTATTACAATACTTACAACGCATAGATACATCATATGTACTGTAATAATTTCGACAAATGAACATACAATAAAAATTCATGTAAACTACTGTAACTGTATTTTTGCATTTTTAAATATGAAATGACCTTTTATTATATTTTTAATAAACCACCATCCGTACTGTACTAAGAAACTTTTTGAAGAAACATGTGATAATGAATCGGATTTTTAAGTTTTTAATTGTAAAGATCCAGGTTCTGCATTTTTCAAATTGTAAAAAAATAGCTTTTCAAAAAGATTGCAACTTCAAAATTGCCATGATCTGAAGTATTTGCATTTTGTCCAGACTAACTTCTTACATCGCAAATATAAAAACAATTCAAATAATGGATTGGTCACACTACAGTATTTCTAATGAAAAAATAATTTTATTTCTGAATGCAGTATACAATGTGTTGTTTATTTAAAATAAATATTACAATATGTTTGATCCCTAAATACCTTTAATTTATATTTACTTTATGAAGTTGTATCTTTTTGTAATTAAAATATCCAGCTACTATAAAAATTATAAATCTTGAATATATCTCTACCTATCATGACTGAGTTTCTGTTGGCTCATATTTCCTGGTTTCTAATAACCAATCACAGTCCTTCTGATGCTCCTACTTTACATATATAAAGAGATGCTAGTTTGCTTTCATTTATCAGTTGCTTATTTCATCTGCTAACTTCTGTGTTGAATTTCCTACTGCTTTTCTTTTTCTGGAAAATAAATTCTTCTTCCATTTCTCATTTTTTATGTCTTGGAACTTTTTATACTGCCAATGCAATTTTTATGAATTTTAATTGAGTTTAGTGTTTGAAATAATTATACAGTGATCCCTCCGCAGGTCGGTATTCCACAAGTCGGGAAATTTCACAACTCGGCAATTTTTTTTCATGAAATCCAATTTTTTTTGTTTCTTCACTGGGATGAATATTGGGAACACTGACCGCCTTGGCGATGGCCCACACGGCTTCTAGATTCTGCGCAATCTTGAATGCTTTGTTGAACCGATTTAGTTATTTGGCAATTTTGCCCCGTGCTTCTGGCGATCTCAGTCCGTGAAGAAACTGCTGAATGAGCATTCTGTCTAGGAAAGTCACATAGTCGCAACAAGCTGCTCCTTTATGCAATCATAGCACATATTGTGCCATGGTTTCTTCTTGGCCTTGAACGATTGCTCGAAATTTCACATTTTCGGCGTATTTGTTTTTCGGTCTGTCAAAGTGCGCAATCAGTATTTTTTTAATGTCATATGCGATGAATTCCAGTTCCTTGGGGCTTACTAGTATTTTTTAGTACCCCATACAACTCTGCAATTATGTGTACCTGCGCATAGGCGGCATACTTATCTTCTGGAATATTAGACAATTGGAGTGCCCATTCAAATCGTTTGAAATATTCGGCCACCGGTTTCCTCATCGACTCAGTAGGCTGGCATCATGAATAGGTCTTGCATCGGGGAGCTTTTCTGCTCTCTCTGCGCCAGAAGCAAGGACAATAAACATAGGTCTGGACACCAGTACTCCCAATGTTATCGCTATTTTGGGGCTAAAAGTTTGGTTAATAGTATACATAACAGTATACAGAAAATTATTTATTCCAAACATATTTGTGCTTTTACCTCCATACATTTTTTAAACTATATATTTTTTGTTCAAATCACTGCAGAGGAAAAAAGCTTTTTTTTTTTTTTTTTTTCAAAAAACGCATTTAACCCTCGTCATAACAAATTGTTTGTTGTGGCAATTGGACAATTCGTAGTAATGAATTAGTACCATTAGAACACGAACCAATGAACAGATTTGGAAAAAAATTTTTTTAACATGCATTGCCATCGGTCTTGCGTATGTATATCAAATTTCAGCTCTGTACCTAGTCGGGAATTTGGTTTAATATTGACTACAAGATTTGACCTAAACAAACTAACAAACATTCCAAGTTAAATAAAAGCTTTTAAAAATATGAAGCCTTACTGAATAACATGATCTTAAAATTAAAGCTGCAACTTTATGTAGATAGTAAGAGAAACTAAGCTAGAGCAGTAGCGAGAGTGAAGTGAAATCGTTTCGAAAGACCCAAAATGGCCACCGCCGCAATGAATCATGGTATCGTGTCCAGACCTTATGTTTATTGACCTTGGCTGGAAGTTATGGGTGGCGGCACCATCTGTGCAACCGCTGTGTCTGTGGCTACTTGGAGGGCAGTGTCTATCATCTTCGAGAGCTCCTGCATCAGCTCCGGCGGGACAGCCATACTGTCGTACTCGCCGACGCTTTTATTTTACTGTTCAGTGTTTTTAGGTAAAAGTCTTTTACAGTTTTACATTCAATTAACACTGTCACTAACAATATGGCTATTTTGTCAGTTCCTCATCGTAATGTCAACTTTTTTTTTTTTTTTTTAAAGAAGTATTCCACTCCCTACCCCCAAAATTATATATCTACTCCCACCGCGGAGGAGGGGGGGGGGAGAACTATGATCAATGTTCATATATTAAATAATTAGCTGGTGGATCAGGCTGGCTATGGTTTGTGGATGGCTCCCATCGAATTCGCCGGGATCGAATACTCGGGACGGGAACTACACAGGGACATGCGCAACAAGTCGAACGATCCTCACAACTGGCAACAATAAACGTAAACATTGGGGCAACACATGACACACAACAATTATCGTATGACGCAAGAACAATAATGAGTCTTTATTGGTTGCTGACACGACAATGTTGTTGGTCTTTCATAAACCCGCTGTTTAATGTAGCCCCAAAGAAAAGAAAACCTAATTCAATCAAGTTTGGCGTTTTGGGAGGCCAAGTCACTGGTCCATCTCATCCGATCCACCTGTTGGGGAACACTTCGTTTAATTAATTCTGTACATGTCAGGCATAGTGCGGTTGAGCTCCATCCATTTGGTGTCTCTCCATAACTGGTATCTCATCCAGTAGGGGTGTTATGGTTTCTTCCAAAATTGGTTCTCTGAAACACTGGGTTGTTAGTGTTCCACATTAGAAAATGTGACTATGGTAGATTCCACACCACACATTAACACTGATGAGCATTTTCATAAAGCCTTCTGGAGTTCACATATGAGTTATACAGGTTTACAACACATCTCTAGAAAATGTGCCTCATCTGTTCATAAGATGTGAGTTAAGAATCTCATGTTGGCATCCTGATGAATCAGCAACCATTTGCACAAGTGCATCCGGTTTGGAAATCTGCATTCTCACCCACTGCTTGGGCATATAATGAAAAGAATGCTCATGTAGTATTTGTAGAATGCTTCTTTGACTGCAGCTTGCAACTTCACTGATTGAGTGGGGACTGCCAGAACAACAGTACCTGTAACTTCATCTCTTGCCATTGGTCGGTTTTCAAATGTTCCAGTTTCAAGGAATCATTGCAATGTATGGTAAAGCACTGAGGATAAATGATGGCATCTCTCTGGATAACGCTCTGCATAGGCTCTAGATGTTGATTTGTAACTTCCACATTTGCCAAAAAGGAGAATTATATCCACTCTTCCCTCCCTACGGTACTCTGCTATTTTTAAATTTAGCCTTAAGCCTTAAGTTACTCTATTAGATCTTATTCAAAACTGTCCTTGAGAGCAATTGAAAATCTTATTCAAAATGATGCATTTCAGGAATGGTTATAATCGCAGAGGCAATAGCAGTGGTCAACAAAGCGGCTTCACACGTTTGTTTGCTTTACGCTAGAAAGTTGATAACTTAGGATGAAATTTGTCTCGTATTTGTTGCAGAGCCATAATGCACACGTTCGTACTACCTTGTAAAGCTTAATTGATACTATCAATACCCTAATGCATGTGCCAGAGTGCCACTGAACATGCGCACTGGAGTTTTGCATATGGCTTATGCTGGGTGCCCACTTAGCGCGATTCTATCGCTTAGTGAAGCACGCATGCGCAGAGTGACGTCACGAGGGCGATTCTGTGGCGCATGTGAGGCGATTGAAAAACTCTGCATGCCAGAGCTTTTTGATCGCGCGACTCTATCGCACCCAATCAGAAAACAGTTTCGAATCACGTGGCACATGCAATCATGGCAGCACTTATTTCGAGATGGTCGGATATCGCTACGGAAAATTTGATTGAGGATATCAAGAAATATCCAATGTTGTATGACAAGAGTCATGCTGATTATAAAAAAGATAAAAAAAAGCAGGAGCTGTGGGAGATAATAGCAACGAATTGCGTAGATAGCGCATGCGCATTCAGTCACGCGGCCGTTGCGCCAAGTGGGCACCGAGAAGCGAAATGATCGCCTGGTTTTTGTTGCGCATGCGCATATGACTCAAAAGCGATAGAATCGCGCAATCGTCGTGCTAAGTGGGCACCCAGCATAAGTCACAACATCCTGAATTCGAGGCTCGATCTACCATAATTTGATTAAACGAAATCAGTACAATATGGCTCCCGATGACCACGTCTGAATGGGTCAGTATTGTTTTGTTTTCACTTTTGTGGCATATAGTAATCATCATTGATCTGAGCAATCTCTTCAAAAATCAATTTGGACAGGTGTTATTTTGAAAATAGTTGCTCTAATGAATGTATTTTACTATCATCAATGTCACAAGTTTTCAGAGTACAGTAAGACCCCGACTTACGCCACTTATTAGTTCCCGGAAAGTGTGACACAAGTCGAAACATCATTTCCTATAACAAATATGGCTTGTGCTTGAATATTCATCTAACCAAATATAGAGAAGTACATTTATAGTAATGCACCTACATGTTTATGCCTGTATACGGAAAAAAATATATCCAGAAGCTTATTTTGTAATCTTTATTTTAAAACTAGTTAAGAAATAATTGAACAGAAGCTTGACTTTTTTCAGTGTACAATTGTCTATAAAACTGATGCAAATTCGTCTACTTACACGAGAATTGCATTCAATCGGGATCATTCTCTTGAAAAATAGCCATAGCAGCTTCTAAGTGGTTAAAAGCTTCTGACTGCATTGGCACTCCCTCATCTTCATCAGCCGACATCTTTTCCTAAAACTTCCTCCTCTACCATCACAAGATCTTCATTAGAAAGATCATCTGAATGAGAAAATAAAAGTTCATCGACATCTTCAGTGCATATGTCTAAATTTAAGCTTAGAGCTTTGTTTATCATAATTGGGTAGTTTGCATGATGATTCATGATAACCAAAGTTTTGCATTTTTTTATACATTTTTTTGAGAAAGAAAATCACTTTTTTTTTTTTACGTAAATGCTACACAAGCGTCGTAATACCGAAACAGTGGTGTAAATTTATAAATGACGTAAGTGTGAAAGACGTAAGTCGAGGTCTTACTGTAATACATGTACAGTAAAATGGATAATTAACTGTTAGGCATTTTGTGAGAATTTAAAAAGTATACTTACTGTCATATCTTATACTTGTGCGTATAAAAAAATGGAATATTCAACTGAGTAGTGATCAGTGTTGTAAAATTGTCTCACATCAAGTGTGATTAAATTGGTCAAATGAAACAAAATTTTTTATTTCAAAACATATAATGGATAAAGTTTAATTCTATAATTGGACAGAGTTTTTATCCTCTGAGAAATGATTGCTATTGTCCATTTTTATAATGGTTTTCTTTTATATAATAAAGTATATATGTATGAAAAGTAAAAAAATAGTGCAAAGTATCAATTTTCAACTATTTTATTTTTATAAATGCCTTTCCTGAAATATTCATGTCAAAAAGTAAAACAATTCATCAAAAATCAACACAGTTATGAAATTTTTTCATCACTTAAAAATAATGGAATATTTCGATTTATATATCCTGGAATGAGATATCCCATTTGGCTTTCCAAGGTAGAATACTTTTTGTTACTGTATGATATCATTCACACATTTCCTCAGCTGCTAAAGAATTTTAATTCACTATCTATTGAGAAATGTCACCCAAAAAGGATCTGTCATTAACCCAGCATCAGCTGATACTTCAATTTCGCAAATCAGGTCGCAAAATATTGCTGAAACAATATATTGCTCACAAAGTGCTGTTTCCAAAGTTTTGAAAAAAAATATTCCGGGTATGGATTCCAAACAAGTCGGGACAAATGTGGATGCAAATGTACAACGACGACACTTGAAGATAGATGGTTGCCCAAAATTGTACATAATAATAGATTCAAATCATCAAAAGTTATTAACACATCGTGGCATAAGGATGGAACTGATGTATCCTTAAGTACAAGACTCCGGCGCATACATGAATTTGGAATGAACAGCTGTGTGCCAAACAAGACACCTATGTTGAACAAAACTCAACGCAAAGTATGACTCAACTGGTGTAAAGCCCATGCCAATTGGACCTCTGAGGACTTTAGCAATGTCATCTTCAGTGATGAATCCCGATTCTGTTTAACGTTTGGTGACCAAGGAATCAGAGTATGGCGAACTAAAGAAGAGGCACGTCATCCCAATACCATAAACAAAATCATCAACTTACCAAATAGCATCATGATGTGAGGCTGCATGAGCTCCATGGGGACGGGACAGCTTGCAATCATCAGAGGAACGATTAATTCATTGGCCTACCAGGAAATACTGGATGCGTTTCTTGTATCATCATCATTCGAAGATTTATATGGAGACAAAAACTATCTTTCAGTAAGATAATGCTCTGGCTCACACATCACGCTCAATAAGAACTGGCTACAGTAACCAGACCTGAACCCAATAGAAGATCTATGGGAAATCATGAAATGCAAACTGGCAAACGATAAACCACTCACAATTCAAGACCTGAAATAGAAGGTAATTCAAGCTTTGTTCGAACATTGATGTCGACCTTTATCGACAACTAATTCATTCTCTTCCAAAACGAATTCGCGCTGTCATTGATGCCAATGGTGGCCCTACCAATTATTAGTGTTGGTTTGATAGTTTTGCTCTTTGTTACATTGTTTTTATATTATTTGTATTAATATTCCATTATTTTGATGCGGTGCTGTCAATATTTCATTATTTTGAAGTGATGAAAAATCTCATAACTTAGTTGATTTTTGATTAAGTGTTTTAGTTTTTGCATAGAATTAAACTTTATCCATTATACGATTAGAAAATATTTTTTGTTTCATTTGACTAATTTAATCACACTTAACATGAGACTATTTTACAACACGGATCACTACCCAGGTGAATATTCCATTTTTTGAAGCGCATGAGTACTGTATTAACTATTAAAGAAGTAATGCCTATTATGGTATTTGACTTGAGTAAAAATAAAAATATTAAATTGATTTTTAAAGGAACCAGGAAATCAAATTTTTCTCCACTGAAATCAATGTTAATTAAATTTTCAATTCATGAAAATTCACTGTATGAATGGATCTTAAGGGATACTCATAATGAGGGTGAAGTGGAGAAATTGGCTGTATATTAAATAACCTATACAATCTTTGGCAAATAAATACCCACTCCCAATTGTCTGTACATAAATGACAAATTCACTCCAAAAAAATACTATGTTTATCCCTAATCTTACCAAATACAATACTCTGTATGAATGGCCTGTTAATTTTGCAACTTGAGTTAGGGATGGATATTTCCACACAAGAATTTGGTTTTGAGAGTACCCATGAGTACTAACCTAATGAGAAATAAAATAAATCATTTCATTAAACAATTTATATCTAAAAATCATTGTAAAGGTCGACATTCATTAATCCGTCTGCAAGTTAATCTGGGACAAATTTTTAATCTCTCATGAGACTGTAATACCATCTTTACACAGGCTAAAGGCATCAGAAATAAAGCTGACATATTTCTTTATGATGTAGTAATAAATAAATAAATAAATAAATAAATAAATAAATATAAAAGACTTGTATTTATTCATGTTTAATGCAAAAAAATTTATTTTGCAAGTTCGAATGTTTGTGTGTGTGTGTGTGTGTGTGTGTGTGTGTGTGTGTGTGTGTACGCATATGATTATGTAGGTGGAGGAGTTGGTGGTAGTGATGGTAATGATCGTCGGGCTTCAAATGAATTTAACCTGGCAAACTCAAACAAAACTAGTGTATAATATCTGTACTTTCATCTGTACAGAGCATCAATGGAGGTCTAACAGCTAATCCAAGAAATGAGAACACACACTGTGATCATCGCATTACATGCATCTGCATAGCACAGCGATGTCGAAATTGCAATATTTTTGAGAATTCCCAGATCATTTGTGAACTGAGTTTGGAAGGAGTTGGAATCCTCTAACAGACATGTGTCACCTGTAGCTAAGCGAAGCGCAAAAAGTACGCAAAATGTTCGAATGTATGAGAACACTAATTTGTACGAGAGCAAAACATTATCAATGCAAAATCAAGAATGTCCATCAGAGCCATTGCCCGAGATCTCCAGGTTTCTGAGGGCACAATCCACACTGTGGTGCATGAGGATCTTCATTACAAGTCGTGTGTTTTGAGGAAAGGTAGTTCATGTTGGCGAAAACACAAGAACAACGAATGCATCGAGTACAGAAGGTCAAACTTTCAGAGGGACCTGGCATGCTCTGGTTTTCCCTGAAGAAAAGCTTTCAACCAGGACCGAAAGGTGAACCGGCGAACTGTCAGATGGTTATGCTACTGCAGACCAAGTTTACTGCAACTGTGATAGTTTTAGGGGTGGCCAGTAGTGAAGAACACATCATGCCAACCCACTTCTTTCCACAGGGTCTTCGAGTGAATGCTACTGGCTACATTGCGTTGGTGTATGTACGAAAATATAACAAAAAAACACTGCATAATATAAAGCAAACGTGAATAAGTTTTTATACCTTCACTTTTAAAAATACATAATAGAATGCTGCTTGTTGTTTGTTTCTCTTTCTCTCTTTTTTAAACAATAATATTCATGCACCTCACTCAACAGACATTCAGCAACAATGTCACAAGCATCAATTACACAAAAATTAATTTATTATTATATTCATTAGCATTATCATTTATGTCTTTATGATACAAACTAAATTCAATAACAAAAAATATTTATTAACTTACACATTGCAATACTATAAACAGTTGTGAAGCCACGGATAGAGTGTTCGCAATTGCAGGCCGTATCTTTCAACAGTATTAGTGTAATAATTTATAGCATTCATATATTTATTCATAAATAAGATAAATAATTGTTGTGAAGGAAATGTTTTATGACTGTTAGATTGTGAGTAGCATTATTGTTGCTTAGTGGATTGTTGAGTGTATTATTATTACAAAAATTTTCTTGTAATGGATGGAATGTTGTAAGCAGATGGATTAAAAAGTTTCGTTTTATTTATGATTTCAAAACGTTCTTCATGGTTCTTGATCTCATTTTATTCGAAGCACAACAATTAATGGTAGCAGAGTGTGGTTGCTGTGAAGAACCAGGTGTAGAAATCATTGGAACAAAACAAGGAAGAACTTGGTTTGAATTAGGCCTAAAGTCAGTGGAAGAAAACGGGGAAAGTCAAGTTCATCTACAAGTGATTGCTACAACGTGATGGCAGATTCGTACGGTTTTACCATGAATAGAATTGATCTACTAAATGGTAAAAACTATTTGACATGGCGAATGAAAATGAGTGCTGTGTTGAAGACCAGAAAATTGTTCAAGGAAATTACTTGAAGGGGTCGAGCCTAAAGTTAAAGATGAAACGAGTGAAGAAGAAAAGAAGGCAAGGAAGATTTGGGAAGAAAGAAATGATAAGACATTTGGATTAATCGTAATGAACTTAGTGATGAACACGCTGGTATGTTTGTTGGATGCACCGATGCAAAATATATATGGGACGAATTGAAGAAAATGTACGAGGGTAAAGCAGAAGATCTTATAATTGATACGATGTTAGAGATTAAAGACATAAGAATGAAACGAAATGAAAGTGTAAATAGTTATATTATTAGAGCTAAGAATATAAGTAGTAGATGTGCAGCATTAGGTAGCCCGATGTCAGAAAGAGAAATGGTATTTCATGTAGTTAGAGGAATTCTTAGTGATTAGAGTCGGTGGCTAAGATCCTGAGATCACAACGAAGAAGTGAGACAATGTTTGCAAGAAGAAGAAAACAGGAGAAATTTGAAAAGAAACAGTAATGACATAAATGAAAGTGCCTATCGTGTAAAGAAATGGCAGCAGAAAAAAGGAAGTAAACAGGAAAACAAAAGGGGTTGTTTTGTATGTGGAAAGTTTGGACACATTGCGAAAAACTGCTGGCATCATGCACATAACACGAATGAAGAGAGAAAACAGACTGGAAAAGATTCACGTTCAGGGAAGGCCATGAAGAATAATGTTATCAAAAACAGAGACAAGCAGCAACAACATTCTAGCATGGTAAGCGAGAATAAACATCACATTCTTTATAGGGAAGGTGAACGAAGTAAATCTGAAATCTGGAACATAGATTCAGCATGCACAACGCACATGACTAATAGGCGGGATTGGCTAGAAGACATAGAAGGGGATGGATCAAGAATTTCGTTCGCAGAGGAAGGAAGAACTATTAATGCCGAAGCAAAAGGGTCCATAAAGTTGAAAGCAATAAAAGAAGATGGGAAGCAAGTAAATATTGAGATAAAGGATGTATTATACATACCTAAGTTGCGAATTAATTTGTTATCTATACCTAAGTTGCGAATTAATTTGTTATCTGTGATAGCAATGACGAAACGAGGTAACACCGTTGTTTTTCAAGAAGATGGAGCAAACATTTATAATAGAGATAATGAATTAATCATTCAAGCAAAAGTTCAGGATAATTTATTTGTGATGAAGACAGGAAAGTCAGAAGAAAGCATAACGGAGGAATATTGTCTCGTCGTAGGAGTAAATAAAGCAGTTACAGAGAAATTATTATGGCACAGTTAAATGAAAGAGAAAATGGTTCGAGGATTAAATATAACTTCTGGAAAGATCCCAATATGTGACGGTTGTATGTTAGGAAAAATGACCCAAAAACCTTTTGAGTTGCTAAAGGTTGAAAAAACGAAACATGTAATGGAACTAATACATATGGATTTATGTGGTCCCATAGAAGTGGAATCGTTGGGAGGATCGAGGTATTTCTTTATGATGGTGGATTCATACAGTAGAAGAATATTTGTATATTTCTTAAAGTTGAAAGATGAAGCATTGAAGAATTTTGTAGAATTCAAGAAGGAATAAGAGAAGAGAACCGTAATGAAGATAAAATCTGTGAAGACAGATAATGGAGGAGAATTTGTAAATAATCATTTTAAAGAATTTTTTAAGGAATGTGGAATTCGACATCAAAAAACTGTTCCTTATAGTCTGCAAAGTAACGGAGTAGTGGAGAGGAAGAATCGCATACTGTTAGATAAAGCCAGAGCAATTTTGATCGATTCGGGTTTACCGATGACTTTCTGGGCAGAAACAATTGCGACCGCAGCATATTTGAAAAATATAACACCATGCAGCTGCTTAAAAGGTAAAACACCCATGGAACAATACCTACAGTGTCATACCTCAAGGTATTTGGATGTGTTAGTAAAAATAAAAGAAAATTGCAACCAAAGGCAAGAAGAGGAATATTTATAGGATACTCAAGGAGTAGAAAGACATATGATGTGGAAACAGAAGTAGTAATTGAAACAAGAGCAGTGAAGTTCAATGAAAGTATTTTGGGGAAACAATTACTTAAAAATGCATCAAATATTGAAGATGTATTGGAAAACTTATGCCAGAATGTAATAAATGAAGATGATGCTGTAATGCAGTATGAGTGTATGGAGAAGATCAATGATAATCTTGATCAAGAAAGAGAGCAGGATTTAGAAGAAAGAAGAAACAAAGGAAGAGGAAGAATCTGATGGAGGAATTTCAAGAGAGGCAGAACGAAGTTCCAAGTCAAAAGGAAGAAAAGCTGGAGTGAGCAATAAAGAGATACAAGCAAGACATGAGCAACAGATAGAAATACGGGAACAGAAGCTATTGGAAGAAGGAGTAAGAAGATCAGAGAGGTTGAAAATGAAGAAAGAAAAAGTGAAAGAGTATGAAGTTAATTTAACGGTTGACCATACGGCCGATCCAACGACATATACACAAGCTATACAAGCTAGAAGATTCTGAAGAATGGATACGAGCTGTAGAGGAAGAATTAAATTCTATGAAAATACATGATGTTTGAAAGATAGTAGATAAGCCAGAAGATAAAAAGGTATTAAAGCACAAATGGGTTTTTGTGAAGAAAAAGAATAGGAAATGAGAAATTATAAGATATAAGGCCAGGCTGGTCGTGGTCGGTTCAGGACAACGTGCTGGAATAGATTACATGGAAGCGTTTGCACCGGTGATTACAATGGATTCTATGAGAGTTTTATTAGCACTAGCATCTCAAGGAAATATGAAGATACGAGCATATGATGTGAAAACGGCATATATACATGGAACATTAAGAGAAGAAGTATACATGAGCATTCCTGAAGATCTATTGAAGTATTGAAACGATACATCAAAGGTGTGTACATTGCAGAGAAGCATCTACGGTTTAACACCATCCGGCAGATGTTGATACAAGAAGATGAAAGAAATTTTGGAGGAGTCAGGTTTGAAAAGAGTGGAATCTGATCCATGTGTTTATCATTTACAAAAATATGAGAAGAAAGTATTCATCGGGTTATATGTAGATGATATATTGATAATAGGGTCAGATAACCAGATATTAGATGAAGTAATAACAAAGTTAAGAAAGAAATTGACTTTAACCCAGACAGAAGGAGAAAAAAAATATCTGGGCATAGAAATTATTAAAAGAGATGAAGGGGTATACAACACCCAAGAACATTACATAGATAAAATGTTAAGATTCAATTTAGGAAATTGTAACTCGACAAAGACACTGGGAGATTTACAGAATTTAAAGCAAGATAGTGAGTCGAAAAGGACTGATGAGAAAATATATCAAGAAATGTTGGGATGTATCATGTACTTAGCTACA
Source organism: Rhysida immarginata (assembly GCA_023313115.1). Taxonomy (NCBI): domain Eukaryota; kingdom Metazoa; phylum Arthropoda; class Chilopoda; order Scolopendromorpha; family Scolopendridae; genus Rhysida; species Rhysida immarginata. Next base: position 391,120 of record JAHWFO010102147.1, on the reverse strand, counting down.
AGTACTAGACCAGATTTAGCTTTTATAGTTAGTTTACTTTCCCAACTTTCGAAATCACCAAGAGAAGATCATTTGGCAGGAGTTAAGAAAGTTTACAGATACCTTAAAGGGACTAAACATTATAAATTATTTTTTGACAGACACCGAGGAATTTTAGCATTGAGTGCCGATGCAAGCTGGTGCAATACGGAAAATGCTAAAACTGTTTCTGGATATTGTGTGAAGTTAGGGAATTCGATAGTTTGTTGGAAAGCTAAAAAGCAGCATTTAGTGGCCCTTTCAACATGTGAAGCAGAACTAATGAGTATCTGTGATGCAGTTTGTCATATGAAATGGATGAAGGAATTATTACAAGAAACAGGAACGAGTTCGATGATTAAATTATCAGTACAAGTTCACACAGATAGTGCAGCAGCTATAACATGGATAGAGAGTATGGGAAGGAAGACAAGAACGAAGCATCTTGGTAGGAAGTACCATTTCGTTAAGGATGAAGCACGAAGAGGTCAAATTAAAATGCAACATATAGGAACGGAAGAAATGGAGGCAGATATATTAACCAAAATATTGATGGCTATATGAATGGAATCTTGTTTAAGGAAGATGAATGTTTTTATGGAATAAAGATATGAAACGATAAAGGGGGGGAATTGTTAGTGTAATAATTTATAGTATTCATATATTTATTCATAAATAAGATAAATGATTGTTGTGAAGGAAATGTTTTATGACTGTTAGATCTTGAGTAGCATTATTGTTGCTTAGTGGATTGTTGCTTATTATTACAAAAATTTTATTGTAATGGATGGAACGTTGTAAGCAGATGGATTAAAAACTTCTGTTTTATTTATGATTTCAAAACGTTCTTCATGGTTCTTGATCTCATTTTATTTGAAGCACAACAAACAGGACTCTGCACCTGCACATAAAGTTATGACAACACAAGAACAGGTGGCACCCATCTGCATGATCACATCACACCAAATTTGTGTCCACCTGGACAATCACATGTGAGGTGTCGTTGAATGGGAAGCTAATCGACATTAGTTCCATCAAGGCTGCCAATGGCAGACATCCAGAAGGACCATTTAATTTAGGCGTGTCAACGCTTCCGGTCTTGCACTGCAGCAGTCATTGCTGCTAAAGTCAGTTACATCAAATAAACCTTTCCTACATCTATATACTTAATTTTGTAGGAATAAAATGAGTTGTTTGGCATACAGGACATTCTACTATCTCATCGTGTCCTCAAATATCCAATACATCCTGTATGTTACAGTAACATTATACAGTGTATATACAGTACATAAATTTACTTTAATGTTAAGTTCCCATTTGAAATGAAAGTGAATTCTCGCTAACGAGATGGAGACCACCATGCACCATTGCATTTATGTTTTATTTACTAACAAGGGAACTATACGAAAATGTACCTTACAGATTAACACTAAAAAATAAATATATTACTCATCTAAAGCCTGGTTTCCATTTAGTGTCGGTTTGGCATCTCATCATGTGCGGCATTCGTTTTGCATCGGTGTCCTTTTTTTTGCATTCGTCGCCTGTGAGACGCGCCCTGATCAGCACGCGAGCACGTTAGTTTTCCATTTAGCAGTTTTTCAACCGCTATCCTCAATCTGGTCTGATCTGATTGGTTGAGTCACTACAAACAATTGTCGCTCTTTCAAGCTGATGGAAAAAGAGGATATCAAGAACTCCGATGTTCACGCTTTGAATTTATTACTATATCATTTTTACTTAATAAATATACGATTCACCAAATTTTTATAACCTGTTTATTAATAAATTCACGAGGGAAAAGTCGCGAGAACCCGTGTCGTCGAACAGCAGCTAAGGCAGCCATGATTCTCCATCTGAATCGGCGAAGACAACTACCCAGAATCCATAGCGAAGTAGATTGCACCCGATTGGCCAGATCAAAAAGACGCCTAAAAATCTAGCCATGCCAGATCTTGAAAAGACACGTGACCGATGTCGGACCAATGCCGAACAGACGCAGACACAGACACTTAACCGATGCTAATTGAAAAACTAGTGAGTTTTTCAAAAATTCCCAAAAAAAGACGCAGACGCCTAACAAACGCCAAACCGACGCTAAATGGAAACCAGTCTTTAAGCTACTATTGATGCTTGCAAAATAAGAAAATGCTAAATTTTCTTTCTTTCAAAATAAACCGAGAAAACAAAAATAATTTGAGCACATATAGCCGTACAATGACTCCATTGTTAAAGCGGTCTGTAAGTATATTAATGCGCTCTCAACTTTTTTCTTCTACTATTCCACAATACACAAAAATCCACTTCATCTGAAAGCAACGCTATCGCTTCCAAGGTAATTTTGCGCGCAAAATAATGCGTTGTACAACTATGTGTATGTCCGTTGTAAGTTAAAATTTTCTGATCTTGCTACAGTTTATTGACAATAATTGAACAAATGTTGTATAGGCACTATTATAAGTAAATATTTAAGTAAGTATTTGGGAAATTTGTAACATTAAAGATGGGTCAATCCATATGAAAACAACCAATAAAACAATAATTTGTTCCAGACATATTTTATTTTTACACATGCATTTCTGTTTATGTATGTATCTGGGAGTATAAAATGATTTTTTTTAAAAATTTATCACTACCACTATGGATTCTAGCAGCCATTTTGTTTTTAAGGATCAGCCATTTTTGGCATTTTTGAAGGTTAGCGATAATAAACAAAAAAATTATTTAACATAAGATATCAACTTGAAATAAAAACCATCTTATTCTAAATGAAATCATCTAGAAATCATGTTATGATCAAACATGTGTTAAGTTTTATGGAAATAACCTAAAACTTAGCTAGAAAAATGTGTTTAGATTAGAATAAATTGTAAATTGAAGAATTTAGGGAATTTTTTCAAAGAAGGTATTAAAACACAATTTTTTAATGTTTTTCTGTTAAAGATATAATAGAGGAAAAGACTTAAAAAATTTTGATACCTTTCAAATGCCTCATTTCGATTTTTCTCCTCCTCGGTCGTGTTGTTCGTTGCGCAGTAGGGACCTCACTGTTTCTGTGTTGCCAAGTTAAAGACTGCTACGAGGTGGTAGTAGCAGCCAGGACCGACGGCTTAACGTGCCCCCCAAGGCATTGGGGGGGGGAGGGGGGAGATAGGACTAGCCGCACTAGACGATGTTTAACTTCACAGAGCCCCCTAGTCCATGGCCTTCCTGGGGACTTAGGTTTTACGGGGCTTCAAATATGAAAATTTGTCCAAGATTGCCGATTTTCAAACGGGTATATCTCAAAAAGCAATGACTTAAAAAATCTGAAATTTTAGTAACTGGTAAATCAACATATAAAATTTCATCATTATGTTTTAATCAGAAGTATTTTTTTTTTTAATTTAAGAAAAAAGCAAAAATACACAGTCCGTCACATACTGACACACAGCAAATTCTGGGAATAGAAGATTAGTAAACAACTACTTATCCTTTGTCTACTTAAATTTATTGCTTAAAATTAATTAACACTAAAAAATACAAACATATGGGGTTGATTAAAAAAAAAAATTTTTTTAAATATATGCCAATTACAATTTTGTTACAGGCAGTCTGTTTTTGAAACAATAATGTTAATTGTGTTTAAAGGAATATAAGGTCACTTTGCTTAAAACATTCTATCCAACACGTTAGGACATGAAAGAAGCAAGTCTCAACAGAAAAATGAAATCTGGCTGAGCACTCCAAACACGTCAGGACAAGAAAGGAACAAGTCTCTGCAGGCCTCCTACAATGTACTGCACAGCTCATTTGTTTAGTAGCTGTGCTTGTAAGGCCTAGTATTCATGTGATGCTGCGATATTACGATGAATCACATCCCACGGTGCATCAAGTCTATTTACATCAGGAGAAATATAAAATGAAAATAAAGAAAGGAATCATTTAATAAACAACAGACACCAAGAACTCTACTTTATTTTATTTACTGTTCTCTTTACAAACACAGCACCCCCTCCCACGTCGATGTGCACAGTGAAAGCACAAACAGTGCCATATTTGGTACCCGGTCATTTGGCCGACGGACATTCGACCGAACGGGCATTTCACCGAACGGAAATTTAACCGACAGAGAAATTCATTTAATGAAAAAAAAAAATGTTTTCCGGAGGTTATTTCGTATAACAAATCTTATGAGACAAATCTGTTTAATTCTTTCTACTAAGCAAGCATATTGTATGGATCTATAAAATTATTCTTTTTTGTATGTCTTTTTAAATAAATGTTAGTTTTCATTTTGTTAGGTAGGTTAAAATGGGAACCAGACAAAATGCAACTAAGGGTCTTGTATTATTTAACTTTTTGACTGAATATAGGGAAACATTTATTTTTAAAAACATCTGAACAAATATTTTTGAAATTACATATACTGTTAAAACTACACGTCTGTAAGTTAAACAATATCAACAATATCAAAAGACAGAATAATTGAACTTTTAATAATAAGAATCGGTAAATAATCGATTCATCTTTTGCGTTTTTACCGCTTAGCGCGCTACTTCATGACATAAGTAATGAATTTTCTGCATTTTCTGCATGTAGTTTTTTTTCCAGTTTTCGTAATGTAATTTTTTCGAAACTTAATTTTCGATCATTAATATAATTTTCCATATCAAATAATAATATATATAATAAAATATAGTTTCGTTCAAAATACGTAGTTTCATAATGAAAAATAATTATTCACATCAATATAACAAGTCATATTGCCCTCCTCCAACCATCCCCGTGGGCCATGGTTTTTCGATGAAGTGGGGTGTACCGGATACTATCCGATTAAGAATTTTTATGTCACCTCATAAAGCAGAACAGAATTTTTTAATGTGTATGAATAATTTTTTAATACACGATACTGCTATCAAATATCGCCCATCACTAATGAGTATCTCATTTTATAGAAGTAAAATATTCATTTAAAAAGACATACAAGAAAAGACTTGATATTATTAAATAATACAAGACCCTTAGTTGCATTTTGTCTGGTTCCCATTTTAACCTACCTAACGATATGAAAACTAACATTTATTTAAAAAGACATACAAAAAAGAATAATTTTATAGGACCATACAATATGCTTGCTTATAGAAAGAATTAAACAGATTTGTCTCATAAGATTTGTTATACGAAATAACCTCCTGAAAACTTTTTTTCCCCATTAAATGAATTTCTCTGTCGGTTAAATTTCCATTCGGTCATATGTCCGTTCGGCCAAATGACCGGGTAACGCCATATTTATGAATTTCTTTAGAAACTGTCGGTTCAATCAGCTCAAGGAGCTTTATATCACTACACATGGACAGTCTAGCAATATATATTTTGTAGATGACTAAATCTAAACCTCTATAGTGGAGATGCAGCGTTTCATCGCACAATCACACATTGGGCAATCAGGGAAAGCACACTCGCAGTACTATGAATGTATGCAGATGTAAACTAGGCTTAAGAGGTTGTGAAGTTAGTGTTTTGGCATATAAAGTGTTGAAGTGAAGTTCTGTGTTTGGAATGGTGTGTTCATGTGTATTTTCTTTTATTATGTTAAAAGTGTCAAATGCAATGGAATGTTCTGTTGGTTTGTTTGTAAAAGAAGATTGCCATAAAACACATTATCATCCATTTTCTAAAGGGGCTTTTCAAGACAGTGATCTCCCTCAAAATGAGCTGACTTTGATAAAGTTAAGAGTTAATCAAAGCATCATTTGAGTTGTCAGTACAATAGAAATATAAGTATGTACAAAAAGACAATCACATTTTTAAAAAATGGATCAGCTGATGAAAGTAGCATTTAAAGAATGGATCAGCACAGATAGAGCTAACTTGATCATTGAAGTATTATCTGTGAATGAATTTTTTGAAGCTCTTATAGAGAAGCTAGTAACTTTAAATAAAGACCACTTTACTCCAAATTTCAATTAAAGCATACGTATTTAAAAGAACTGAAAGATACAATAACTGAGGAAGTCTGCATCACTCTGGGCGACTTTGCTGAAAATTTCACCTTTGTTGTTCAAGATGAAATCCAGAGCTACCATTGGAGTAACTGTCAAGTAACTTTGCACCATCTTATATACTATAAGGGTCGTAAAAATGTAAACGAAAATTTGTAAATTTTTGTTTTCAACAATTGGAAAAACCTCACGTGCAAATTGAACAATAGGTTGCAAGTGTTGCATCACGTGAGAAAGAACGACAGCTCGCGCTTTGAAGCTCTGCGAGTGCTCGCTTCATCCAAACAACAAAATGGAGTCAACGAAACAGGAACAGAGAACAATAATTCGTTTTTTGACATGTGAAAGAATTTCAGTTACTGAAATTCATCGTCGTATGCAGAATGTTTATGGAAATGATTGTCTTGCCTTCACTCGTGTTTGTGCATGGAGCAAGAGGTTTTCGGAGGACGAGCAAACCGTGCCATCATTGATGATTCCAAAGCCAGAATTGATGCTGTCTTAAAGGAAAACAGAAGAATGACAATCGATATCGTGGTTGCTAAAACTGGCCTTAGTCGTGGAACTGTTCACTCCATTATCAGGAACCATCTGCACTACAGAAAAATCTGTGCACAATAGGTCCCACATCATTTCACATTACAACAACTTGGAGTTCGAATGGCCATGTCCCTGCAACATTTGACTCGCTATGAACAGGAAGGAGAGAGTTTTCTCGACAGAATCGTTACAGGAGATGAAATTTGGTGCTTTCATTTCCAGCACGAAAGCAAACGCCAAAGCCATCAATGGAAGCATTATGGGTCACCACCCCCGAAAAAAATCAAAAGCAATCTCAAACAGCACAGGGAAGGGGATGTTGACCGTGTTTTTTGATCGCAAAGCCCCGATATTACTGGAATTTCTTGAAAAAGGCACCACAGTTAATGCAGCACGATATGGGGAAACATTGAAGGCACTGCGCGTGGCCATCAAATGCAAGCGTCCTGGACTTCTTACAGAAGGAGTGCTTCTTCTCCACGACAACGGGCGTCCTCACACCTCAAAAGCAATGGTGGACCTCATCAAAAAGTTCACCTTGGAAGCAATGCAGCATCCACCTTACAGCCCTGACTTATCCCCAAGTGACTTTCACATGTTTCGGGATCTCAAGAAACATCAGTCGGACGATGAAGTGAAGGAAGAGGTTTTGGAATGGGTCCACACGCAACCGAAAGACTTCTTCCATAAAGGAATTACACGCCTTGTTACACCGCGAGATAAATGCCTTAACGAATTTGGAGAGTATTTTTAAATTCCTTGTATACATTTTGGATAAAATAAATAATTTTCGTTTTCATTTGTACAACCCTTATATTACCTAAATCATGGTGAAATTTGCCACAGAAGCCTTTGTTAAAAGTGACTGTTTGGACCATAGTATCACGGCTATGCACTGCTTTCACGAACATTTGACTAAAGATATAAAAAAAAAATGTTTATTTTAGCGATGTAGCTGGCAACCAGTATAAAAACAAAAAAAGTTTTTGAACATTTGCAACCACTCTAAAGACTTTGGTCTTGACGCAGATTGGCATTTTTTGCCACTTCCCTCGGGAAGAATGCCAATGATGGTATTGGAGAGACCACAACAAGGGCTGTCTCTCTAGGCGTGGTTTGCAAAGACCTTATTCAAACCAATTAACTTCAGCTAAAGAAATGTTTAAGCTTTGTTCTGAAGAAATAACAGGGATTTCCTAATTTTAATGCCTTTAGAAGAAGTTGAAACAAATGAAGCAAAGGTGAGCCAAAGATTTAAAACTTGCAAAAAGGTAACAGGAACAAAAACATAACACAAGTTTGTACTACAAAATCCTTGTGTGATTGAGTGTTAAGTTCACTCAAAAAAGTGGTCTTTAAGAATCCAAAGACAGAATTTCAAAAATCCAATATTTTTCAATACACACGCACGGACTCTGCCTCCATGACTTTGCTTGAGCACTAAAAAATTTTGAATTTTTAAAGTCCTGACGTCGGATTCTTAAAGATCATTAAAAAGTAGAATAGGAATGTCTGCAAGCTCCACCATCTACCTCTGTCTTCATCGATAAAATTGGGTTCAAAACTTCAAAAGTTCCACACTTTCAGGGCCTCTATCTACTAAACTGTTGGATCAATTGAAAAAAACATCAAGAATAAAACATTTCTCGAATATTGTGTACAATTTGAATATATCATTAAAAATGGTAGTTCCAATTTAAGATTTCAAAGTTGCCCCTCCCCTCACTAAGGGGGGGGGGGGGGTACTTTTTTGGATAATGAAGTTCCCCCACGAAGTAATTCACTTTTGATTTTGGACATTTTTTTTGTACAATACTTTGTTTACGATATCTTTCCAGGTCTCCACTAAAATGGACCACCCTATACATGTGTAGTATTATTTAAACATATCCATGGATACTCTTCATTTACAATTTACACATTTTGTACATATAGGCCTAGTTTTCTTTTATTAATAGAATGCAGTATACCAAACCTTTCAACATTATTTTCGGAGTACGAATATTTATTACAGTTTTTCTTTAATTTGTGATGTTTTCACGTGTTGGATTGATAATGTCGGTTAAGGAAAAGACATGGTCTTTTAAACGGCAGTAATTAGTATGAGAATTGTTTTTATTGACACAATTTGGAGAAAACTGCTGTAATTGGAATGAGCGACTTGAACAAATTAAGAATTCTAAATAGGGACATAAAAGGCGCATTCCGCAAGTTAGATTTATCGCGAGAAGAAACTAGGGTAGTCACATAACTTCTTGCCGAGAACAGAAATTCTTGCTGCAGATTTACAGAACAGCTTGTCTCGCAAGTCGGGCTAATCAAAATGGCGTTCTTCGAATTTGTATCGCTGTTTCTAGTAGAAATTGGAAAGGAAATAATTAATAATAAATAATTATTCAACTAATCTTTCCAAGTGTTCCTTTGCCTACTGAACCCGACAATTTTTCTAGATAAGATTTATTAAAATTATATAAAAGTTATAATAATAAACACATGTGGATAAATAAATTAAAGCCAGAACGGATGAGGGAGGGGGGGGGGGGGGGGGGGGGGAGAGAGCTGTTCTTGATTAAAGTTCTAGGTGTAACTTTATTATATTAATTTAATGTTATTTTCGTTCATTAACGATGTTAAATGATTTAATTATTAATGTATTAGGTATTATATTCGGGTTATACTAATAGTCATCATTTTATTATTAATGCAATTTTTGATACACATCATATCTGCGGAGGTCGCCATGTTGCTATCGGCTAGAAACTGCAGGCTAGTAAGGAAGAAAGTTACTTGCTTGGTAGGTTATTTTTTGAACTGAAGCAGATATGTCAATTTTGATGAACCCAATGGATAGGAAGTTGTGGGTGGCCTATCCCATGGTGCACTTTTCATCATCCCAAATATTCAAATTAGGACACATTCAAAATTTATCTCAAAAACCGTAAGGGATAGAGAAAAAAACCCAATTACATACTTGTTCAGCATAAAAAAACAAACAAAACAAAACAAAAAAAAAATCATCCAAATCGGATCAACCAATCACCCACAATCACGTGGTGAACTGTTTATAGCCTACAAACAGTCACACTACACAAGGAAAACTGAATATTGATATTTCCACCATGTAAAGCATGCAAATCAAAAAATTAACATAAATTACCATACATTCATTTTCATGCGGAAAAGCAAATAAAAGGCATGTTTCAGCACACAGAAGACAGAACAATTCCAGGATGGCAAGCTACACTGTTCCGGAAATGGTCAACATGATCTTCTGCTTCGGAGAGGCAAGGAGAAACCTATATGCTGCAGTTAGTTTGTATCGAGACAGATACCCTAACGAACGCCATCCATCTCGTCAAACAATGCGTCACATTATTCAAAGATTCGAGGCTACAGGGAATGTTAATGCAGAACGAGGACGACCAAGGGCACAAGGCGACGAGGATACAACAACACTAGTTCTGGCTGCAATTGCTGCAAATCCCCACACAAGCAGCAGAGCAATTGCTGCAGATATTGGGTGTCATCAGAGAACAGTTCTCAACATTCTACACGCACATCATTTTCACCCATACCATATTCATTGTCACCAGGAGTTACTGCCATTGGATTATGTTGCTAGGGCCGCCTTCTGCAACTGGTTACTTACCTGCCTGTTGGTGTGGATTGTACAATGACACTGTGGTTGGACCATATTTTTACGATGGAACACTGACTGCAGAACGCTAACGGGCTGAAATTCTGAATGTGGTAGTCACAGACTTCATTGACAATTTGCCATTGGCCTCGTATCAGCGCACGTGGTTTCAGCATGATGGAGCTCTTCCACATTAAGGGTTGGTCGTTCGCGAGCATCTAAGTCAGATATTTGGATAACAATGGATTGGCCGAGGAGGACCAGTTCATTGGCCACCCCGCTCCCTTGATTTTACACCACTTGACTTTTTCTTGTGGGGATACCTGAAGGACAAGGATAATGCTACGCAGCCGGCCTCACTGGAGGATCTGGTTCAACGAATCCAGGAAGCACACCGAGGAGTGACACCAGCCATGCTTGCCGATGTTTTGGCGTCAGTTAGGTTCCGTGCCCAATTGTGTTATGGTGCCCACGGTCGTCACATCAAGCATTTTGTTGATTAACTTTTTTTTTAAACTGTTTGAAGTAACTTGTTTGTGCAGTGTGACTGTTTGTAAGCTACAACAGTTCACCACGTGGTTGAGGGTGCTTAGTTGGTCCGATTTGGATGATTTTTTTTTGTTTTGTTTGTTTTTTTATGCTGAACAAGTTTGCAATTGGTTTTTTTTTCTCTATCACTTACGGTTTTTGAGATAAACTTTGAATGTGTCCTAATTTGCACATTTGGGATGATGAAAAGTGCACCATGGGATAGGCCACCACAACTTCCTATTCATTGGATTCATCAAAATTGACATATCTGCTTCGGTTCAAAAACTAAAAGTGGGAGTTCAGACTTTTGTATTCACCCTGTATATGATAAATTGTAATTAACTAGCTAAATATTAAATAATTCTATTTGAAATAAAATGAAAGCAATTCTATGTATCTCTTCTATCTGATGAAAGATCAATGTTAATTTGCAATTTTATGCAAACTTTTTATTTTACCTTAATAAATTATTATCTTTTCTTTACTTTTTGAACCTTATTTTCACACCCATTATTTACCCATTTTACAACAACACTTTAGGCATCTGTGTCAATGTGCGCCGTACTGTGTATTTTTGGTTTTTTCTTTAAAGGGCAACTCTACGCAAAAATTCGATTATAATTTTTTTACAGAATATCAATTTTTGATATAAATATAACACGATTCCGTTGAAATTTTTAATTTTTGGTCCATAATTTCTATATAAAAAATGCTTTGAAAAGCGAAAAATAGCGCGTTTGCATTCCCCTCACGCCGGCCATTTTTTCTCCGGAAGTGACGTAGTGCGAGGTTAGTTGCTGGGGTCGATTTAATGTTTTAATGCTAATCCCAGTTGTTTGTAAGCTTTCACAGCGTGATTTTTTTAAGTAAAAAAAAAAAACCAGAAAGAGTTTCCAAATGTGAGTCTCCTTTTTGAATGAAAATAAAATAAAAATAAAAATAAAATAAATAAATGAAAGGCACCAATGTAAGTTCTTATGAAGGAGGGAATTAAAAAAGGTGATTCAAATGTTATTGAAATATTATCAAACCACTCCTTTTATTATATACTAATTATTTTGGTCATTTTAATTCATTTAATGCACTCTATGTAAATGAATATTTATTGAAATGTGTGTAGCTTTTAAATCGAAGTCACGAATAGATGATTTTCAAAAATGAGACGTTACATGAATGAATTTTGAAACTTTTTTTAGTTTGTTTATTATAAAATCACACTATGGAAGCTTTCAAACAATTAATGTGTTAACAATTATTTCTCTAATTCACTGTGTTGACATGGATTTTATCACCATGCCCCAGCATTAAAAATTAGCTCTCTCTCTCTCTCTCTCTCTCTCTCTCTCTCTAGCATCTCCTGATATTTTCTCACTGAGTAGATATTTACGACCGATCTTCCTAAATTTGTAAATCGCATATTCGTCATGCCTCATTCTTATTTAGTATTTGGCTATAAGAACAGAGGTAGTGATAATAATTTATCATTTCTTCAATTGCCTAAATAAGAATTAGGAAGAAATGGATAATTTTTGATTGAAGAGATAACTGGCTTCCGACCGCGAACTAGTCGACTCTGCTCCGCTCACTTTGAAAAGTTTTGTTTTGTTATTGATCCGGTCGTATTAATGTACGTAGGTATTAATTAAGCTCACTATCTATTTGCGCAAGGCTATGTAACTAAAGAGGTATCCGGATAAAATGCAACCGGACAAAATGCAACTACACGTTTTGAAGTGTTCAGATGGCCACATTCGATTGAAAATGATGAGAAACCTAAGAACATAGAGCTCGTTTTCATTTCTAAATACTACATCCGAGAAATTTAATTTTTCAAACAATAGACGAACTCAGAGCTCTTGTTACTTCGTCAAGGGGAATTATTTTGTTCACTGAAGTATTTAATGGAAGCCAACCAGAAATAGAGAGGGGAGGGGAGGGGGGACTGCCAATTGATTATGATTTGAAGCCACTTTCTTGGTTAAAATTCACAAATAGAAAAGGGGAGGGGGTACTAGTTATTGGCTATTGCTTTTAATGTTTGATTAAGACCCCATTAAAATTATATTAGGTAATCTAGTTAAATAAGTAAATGGTGCTAACAGTAGCAAATTTTTGTTTAATGTTTGAAGCTAATACATTTGTCCTTTAAACTGGCTGAAATAGTTTATATTTAGTGATGATCGTAAATTAAAATATATCAGTGTAACAAAATACATTTGATAACCTGAAATTTAGTTCGATTTTCCATAAATTTTAGTTATGAATCAAATAAACAAAGAAAATTGCTTGAGAGAATTTTAATTAGTTTTAATAAAATTTTACAGTATTTGAAACTACAATGTTCTTGTGAAGGAAAGATTTTTCGAATGGCTGTCACAACGCAACGGGGAAGAACTTTTCTTTTATTTCTTCCCAGGTGCACCCAAATCTAATGGAGAAATTAGTTTGTTGGTATATCGTAATCCACGCAGATTTTTGAAAAGACGGAATTTTCGGTGATGCACTCCGAACCACTGGGCATATGCTGATCGATCTTGGCTTAATCACGACAGCATACGTTCCCACTTGTGATGTCGGCATATCTTCACATATTGTGCACTGATACCTAATTTAAAAATTAATATCATGAAATTGTTCACATTTAAATAACATACGTATTAATTATACTTGACAATTTCTTGCGCGTGATACATTTTCCGTCGATTCGGCGACACTGTATTCCTCGTCTAATGACGGGTGATCGCGGTTCTAAACTATATGGTTTCACGCCTAACTAAATCAGTGATATAGATAGTTGTCCAATTCATTATATAGATAGTTGTTAAAATAAGCTTCCATATCTTCGTAAGTCTTAAAACTAATATCTGAATCGCTGCTTTCATGTCCAAACTTTGTGAAAATTATAGTGAACGCAGTACTGAGTGAATGTAGATCGATAGTGAATGTTAAAACTTCACTGCAAAGCTTGATGAGAGCAATCCTCGCACTACGTCACGCCTCCACCCAAGATGGATGCCCCCAATTTCAAATCGCGCTCGGAATTTTCGTTTTTAACACATTTAGGATTCGAATTTTAAAAAATTAGATATGCTATGATGTTATTAATAGGTTAGTCTTTCGATTTAAGTAAAGTTGTATGTGACCGTAGAGTTGTCCTTTAATTAAAAAAAAATACACTGTAACCTGCTTATTACGAACTCTCTTAATACAAAATCCCATTTAATACTAAATTATTCTCTGGTCCGACCCCATTGATGTAATTTACATGTAAAATTGCCCCAATAATACGAACATTTTTTTATGAAAATACGGTTATTACGAAAAAATTTTGGCAAATTTTTTTGTTTAAAACAAGGTTTTTAAAAAAAAATACAAGGTTTTTTTACCACGGAAATAAGGTGTCAAGACCAATCTCAGATTTGGGAAAAAAAATTTGGTCTCCCCCCCCCCCCCTTGTCCCGATAGAAGAGCGGCCGTTAGAAACCTTTCCGTTTTAAGCCTAAGTACAAGATCAGAAATTTTCCATAATAAACATGTAAAAGTGATCACATCTTTTATTTTTAAATGAATATTTTTAATATTAATTGTTAAGAGTAAACAAACCATGATAACGGATTATTTTGTCCAGAACACAGAATGACAATAAAAGATAAAAACTGTCTATTTTTTGTCTTTTTCTGATATTACGAAACTCTGATATTATGAAAAGATTTTTGGTTCCATAGGATTTCGTATTAAACGGGTTAGAGGGTACTTCTGATGAAATCTTATGTGTTGGTTACCAGTTACCGGAAGGGTATTTTGTGAAAATGTCAGATTTTTTGATTCAGTTCTTTTTGAGATATACCAGTTTGAAAATCGGCAATTTTGGATAGATTCCCATATTTGAAAGCCCTTAAAACCTAAATGAGGCATTTAGAAGGTATCAAATTTTTTTTTTCAAGTCTCGTCCTCTATTATACCTTTAAGAGGAAAAATCATCAAAATGGCATTTTAATCCCTTCTTTAGAAAAAAATTACCTAAATTATTCAATTTATTCTAACGTAAACACATTTTTCTAGTAAAGTTTTAGGTTATTTCCCTAAAACTTAACACATTTTTGGCCATAACATGATTTGTAGATGGTTTCCTTTAGATTAAGATGGTTTTTATTTCAAGTTGATATCTTAATAAACAAAGAAGTTATTTAACTTATCGCTAACCCCTGAAACGCCAAAAGTGGCTGACCCTCAAACAAAATTGTCACTAAAAGCCAAAGTAGTAACAATAAAATTGTAAAAAAAAAAAAAAGTTTTATATTCCCAGATATGGAAATAAACAGAAAATGTACTATTAAAAATAAAATGTCAGCAACACCCTTTAGTTGATTTCATATGGATTGACCCAGATGAAAAGCAAAATAAAATTTTGATCAGTCGTTTCGGCAAGCTTTTTAACAGTCACTATGTTCATGCTAGTTTTGCAGACGATCATGTATAAAACAAATTTGCAGACAATAATTCCATCCATAATTAATTACATTGCTACACTATCAATTCATGGTTGCCTATGAATTATGCATTTATATATCAAATTGTCTTTTAAATACATGTCTAATGATTTCAAATGATTTTTCAGAAATGTAAAGTTTTTCAACAGTCACTGCATTCATCTCCAGAAGCCATCCAAGGATGTTTTATAAAGAAAGGATGTTCAAATTAATATTTCTTACCGTATCTTATTACATGTGACTGTCATAGTTTCAAAAAATAAAAATACATGTAGTACACTGTAACTATATCGTTCTTGTCTTTGTTCAAAATTATAACTTTTTAATAAAACTGTACTATGTAAGGCTTTAATTTTTTTTAAATTAAGACTGATTTATTTCTAGACTTCAATTTTTACTAATAACATTCTCCTACTTCTTTACTTTACCTGGATTCATTCTTCTTTATGCTACAGAATTATTTTTTGGGGCACCACCTCTTCCTATAATCTAAAACGAATTTGAAATTACAAAAATGGTTCTACATACACTAACTCAATCTCCGAAGGTGGTCTCGGTCTCTCATTTATTTCTTATTTCAGCGATTTCATATTTTAACTCTCAATCAAATATATTTAATCCAATATTGTTTCTTTATTTATAAAGTCATGAATTCTTTACTAAAAGTGACAACTCCTATTACAATCAGGCTACATTATAAAACGCACCACTATTTAACCCGAAACGCTGGTAGAATTCATTTGCCATCGGTAAGTCGTAAGTACCATAGTCGATGTATATCCGTTAAAGGTTTTAGAAAATTGGTCGGTCGTGCCCATAGAAATCCAAACTCTAGCTCCTTACGCTATGTTCATGAAATCCTTAATTCGGTATGTTACCACTGCTATAACTTAACTTTCACTGGACTTAATTAGGGATTTCTCTAAATCATTATTTTTGCTCAATTATAGCCTCTAGTGGATACACTCTAATCACAGTGACCACATTTCTGTGAATTAACTCTTTATACCATGCCATACGCTGAACATATAAGGACATTTACTATAATGTGATTGTAAATTATTACTTATTAATGTGTTTCGATAGTAATTACATATGTGATTGTTTATACACGTAGCCATTAATACTTGGACTAAGGTCACGACCATTGTTTGTAACTAAATTATATACTAACCCATTTGTGAATTGTTAAACTACTTTGTTCTCTGTGCCTATTAGGACCAAACTAGCTGGGTGCCTTTGTATATTAATAAATATAAATAAAAATAAAATAAAATAAAATAAAATAAAATAAAATAAAATAAAAATAATTGTATTTTGAAGGTTTTTTAATTGTAAAACACCCAGATTATGAATGAATGAACTGTAAGGGGTGGTTACCATGAAACCAAAGTGGTTATACTAGAAACCGAAGTGGTTAAGAGGAAACCTGAGCACTGCGACTCACCCAGATTATATAGAAGGTTTTCCAAAATGATCTTTACAACTTAGATCACATATTTCAGAAATGGGGATATGTAGAAAGGTGCGGCTTGCGGCTTAATGTTCACACACATCTAAAGTTTTAGTAGCTGTTTCACAGAGTTTAATTTGTGCGCCATCTGTAGCACGCAGGATGCCTAAGCGATATTTCAGTTCCTGCCATGTCCGGCCTAGTATGTCCTCATTAACGTTTGCAATTGCTGCTGTGATGTGGGGTATGGTAGACAGTATCCTTCACAAAGCCCCAGCCTGGAGACCTTAGAGGTCAGGAAATGGGTCCTTCATTTGCCAATCCAGCAACCTGGAAATGTGTTGTCCAAAGCCTTCCTAACGATCAAGACCCAGTGAAGAGGGGCACCATCCTCCTGCAGAACGATATCAGGTTGGAGTTCTTCGACCTGTGGAAATGCAAATTGTTCCAACATGTCCAGATAAACAATGGAGGTTATTGATGCCTTTGCAAAGAAGAACTGTCCCATATCGCAGTCATGCCGACTATACCACACGTTTACCATTGGACTGTCGCACACAATTATAAATAAAAAAGAAAAACAACTTTAGGTGTGTGTGAACATTATGCCACAAACCCCCACCTGAAATATACGTGATCAAAGTTGTAAAGATCATTTTGGAACACCCTGTATTTTAAAATAAAGGTTTTCTGTACATTAATGCATGTTTTATTACTAGAAAGCCAGCATTGAGTCCAAAAACTGGGGGTTGCATTATATATGAACAAATACAGTAGATCCAGTTCAGTGAAGCATCCATTGAAAAGAAAAAAATATTTAGATTACCCCCACCCGACGGAAAAAAAGAAAAATATTTTTTTGGGAAGATTAGCTATTGTATACAGATGATCCCTCAATAATCTGATATTTTCACTAATCCAGCCTCTTCAGGATCCGCCAGATTAGAGAATGTCGACCAGCATAAATTTAGACTAAGAATATATTGCTAATAAATCCTTTAAAAATTTATAAAAATAAAAAAATTACTAATTCTGAAGCATGTTTAGACCAGGCCAAATTGCACACTTGAGATCCTGTATCAACACACTGCATTGGTTGGCCAGTAAGTGTGTTCCAAAATCTTATGCATCGATCTGCAGTTCCTCCACCACTTGCTAGTAGTCCATGATGATGTGGAGACCATGCTATAGCCTTAACAGCTGCTAAATGCTCTGTATATGTTTGAATGGGGCCTAGACTTGACATATTCCAAACAAATAATTTGTTATCGTTGCCACCAGAAGCTAAATGTTGATTATCTGGAGACCACTTCAACCCGCAAACCTGAAAATTTAAAATTTGTTACATTAATTAAAACAAGCTGTAAAATTATTCTAAAGCTTATAAACACACACACAAACACACACACACACACAGAGAGAGAGAGAGAGAAAGATAAGCTCAACTTCGTGTAAGCATCTTCCCATAAACAAATAAACAACTTCCTATAGACAATGTGTAGCGAGTAGTTCATGTATTTATCCGCATATTGGCGCTAGTAGTAAGACGCCATTACAGTCATTATAAGCAGACCATTTTTGTAAGAAACACTGATCTGCTTACCTTTATTCGCATGCTTACTGAAAGATCTTTTCCCGTGTTTTATTCCTCGTGGACTTCGTGTTTAATTAAATACAGAAGGAATTATACAGATATGTACGATAGTGTGCAAATTAATGTGAATAAGAAGGAAATTTCCGTATTTTTATTGAAACAATGGAGTAATTATATTAATAAGTATTTTAGTACAATATCAGCTGTAAATCAGCTCCATATCAGCTGTAAATCAGGCCTGCCAAACTCAGGAAATCAAATTATGTGAAAATTCCCTCTTGTTCACATTAATTTGCACACTGAGCCTGGCAATTAAATAATTTTAATTTATGTTACAATAATAAATTTTACAATACGATTTCAGTTGTACCATCGGCGTCACTTAACGCATTGTCTCATCAAGCATAGACTTGTGTTAAGGTTGATTGGAAGTAAGATTGTGTGTATGGCTGGTCTGGGAAGAAGATCTTGCAGCCATCGGAAGATCTTCCAAAATGTTTAAAGTTGAATATACTAAAAGAAAAGGATTGTTTGGTGCCGCTTGTACAGATGTAGCAGAGAAATGGAATATGGGCACTAAACACCATGTTCTTCCAAATGAACTGAAAGATGCATAAACCAGTCCGCAGATTCCAGATAACAGAAGGTACCATAAAATTAAACAATTCCTTACCTCTCAAATTTGAAGACCATAAACAAATGAAATCGCATTTAGAATCAAGAATGGACCCCATGGTTACTATAGTATTTGCAATGTCAATTATAACTTTATTGCACGAAACGAGAACTTTGTATTTTCTTGAATGGGCAAATGACAAAATGAAAAGTGTCTGCATACGATATGATAATGAGTAGGCTACATCGATAAACATGTTAGTCGTTTAAGGCAATTTTATTTTAAATATATGTTACCCAGTATTATAGCAAATTTTTATCAAGGAATTTTAAGTATGAATGGTGAATATTGTGAGTTTTGTAAAACTTAAATAAAAAGTTTTTGCAAATTAATTTTTTTTTATTCACATCGGAAATGTTTGAAGCATGAAGGAGGCCAAGCAAATCATTTACTGTTTTAACACCACCCGGGATTCAATTCTCCATACATAGAAAGTGCGATAGCTATTTCGACAATTTACTATCGCACATATATTACCTGTACTCTTTTGAAAAGGCATTTGAGCAGGAAACAAAACTTAAACAAGCTGTCAAAAACTAAAACCTTGCACTGACGTGAGCCATTGAGTGCACAAAAGTCAAATGACAGCAATGGCAGACAGTGCAGCAGAGATAGCGCCGCTCGGTGGCAAAAGCGATTGGCGGCACATTGTCTATATGTTGGAAGATTCCAGTCCTGTTCACCAAAGACAGCAGCAAATCTGAAAATCACTTGTAGTAGGTATATGAGGGGCAGCCAAAAGTTCTGGAATGACCATATAACACGATTGGTAGGATGTAGGGCAACGCTTACCTAATCTCCTTCAAATAGTACCCTTGCGAGGGCGTGCGTGCACACGTACTGTAAGATACAGTTTTTGGGGCTACATGTCTTGCTTCCAACTGCCTGACTTAGGCTGCCATCTAGAAAGTAACCGTGAGGCGACCATTCGCCACCGCTCGCGCCTATTTGAACCCCAACCAGTCTCAAAAGTCACCACGAGGTGCGCATGGTCGACAGGAAGTCGTCTCAAAAATCCCGTCCTCTCAACCGCGAGTAACCACTCGCAACCCTGGTCATTTGCTGGTTGCGGCGGTTGTTTTCTGAGCTTGCTCTTCGACGCTAGTAAAAATCATGGCTGCCGCTCTCTCGATAGAAAATTTTCAGTCTCTGTTATGTGGCAAGATTTTTTACGGATGAATTAGAAGCAAAGGAAGATCATAAAAGTCATTTCAATAAAGAAAGTATAGAAAATAAATATAAAAAAGCATTTTTACCATCCTTATTTTGAAAATGATAGTTTAAGTTTTTTCACTTAGACAAAACAATCTTATTGGCAAAACAAATTCTGACATCACAAACTGCTACATACCGAGAAAATACTGCTACATGCCGAGAAAAATTCTCGCATACTAAGGTTAAGGTAAAAGGGCTTAGTGCCATAACATCTGCCGGCCAGGTGGCCGAGAGGGCTAGGGCGTAGGCTTTCTAGTTCTCGATTCCGCCTGGTCGTGGGTTCGAATCCCACCGTGGACATGGATGTTTTTGTTTGTCCCGGGCTGCTTACAGATAAAACTTGTGTAAAAGGCGCAAAATGACCTTAGTAGTCGACGCCAAAAATTTCTAATAAACCAACCAGCCATAACATCCTCGAAATGTCAGTCATATTTATTTATCGCTCCAATACAAAGTTTATGACATTCCTCTCGATCATAATTTTTAATATATTTGCATTATAAACAAAATAAAAATGCGAGGACTGTGTATATCAGCTGCGGCCGAGCCATATCTTAATCTGAAGATTCAAATGAATCTGATGAAATACAAGAGCAGCTGCTGTTACTGCTTTCGCATTCTTCTTCCAGTAATAATGCAATTATATTAATATGTAAACACACTTCAACCATTAAAATATTCAAAATAAAATTAATCAAAAAAGCAAGTTTTATTTAAAAAATATTAAAGATAGATTTAGAAGTTTAAATTTAAACTAATATTCTTTTTATAATTTAAAAAAAATTTCAAATTAAGCCCTAAATATAACATTTAAAATAGTTGATTCTCAACCAAGGTAATGTGCAGTTTTAAATGATATAATTAGGCCTTTTAAAACTGTAAAAAAAAATTTAGTTTAGATTCAAAATTCTAAATTTATCAGTACTATTTTTTAAAAAAATCTGTCTTTTCTGATTAATGTTATTTTGTATCTTTTAATGGTTGAAATAATGCAAGTAGGTTTCTTTTTTCCCTCACGTCTCTTTTCTGAAGTTTTCTTTTTTCCTTGCGTCTCTTTACAATAATAAAGTTATTAGCTGAAGCGAGGCTTCTAAGATTATACCCAGAGTATAATCTCGGAAGCCTCGGCTGAAGCAATGGCGACTTGTGACTGTTCAGCGATGTTGAACCACAGAGTCTCGAAAATCACCGCGACCAGACGCGACCGTGTGTGATCATACCACGTGAGATGGCAATCTGGCGGCCGTTACGCAGTCACTTTCTAGACGCAGCCTTACTAATCAAAATGCATCAGGTCTGCTCTTTAATCATGAAATGAGCTTGAGGCCAACCAAAAAGTAAGTGTAGAATACAATCCCATCTGATTTAAACAAATAGGGGAGGCCGTGGCCTGGTGGGCCTCTACTGAGCACACAAGTTCGGTGAAGTTAAGCTGGTCAGCTGATCACTGGATGGGCGACCATCAGTGAGACACGATTCTTCACCCCCCTGGCTGCTGCGACCATCATATAGCAGTCTTCAGTCCAGGCCCATCCAGAGACCCAATTCGTCGGCCTCTGGCCATACAGGCCCTGGATGGCACGTACTGGATCTAATTGTAATAAAAAAGTAGCAAAATTCAAAATCTCGATAACAATAATTAGCATTAGCTTGACTACAGGAGTCTTCAGATTCTAACAAAATTAGTCTTCTTCAGTCACACTAAAGCTGGGGAGAATAACGCTGGGGCGGACGACGTTTGCGTGCCGAGCGCCAGGGAGCGACAAGCACTTCCTGCCATCGGTGAGGCCTGGCAACCACTGGTGTGTGAGCAGGTTCCTTGGCTGATATAAGTGCCGGTGATTCGGCCGGTAATTGCTCTGGCGTGTCATCCTGCTCTCGGTCATTTCCGTTCTCGACTCATCTTGGCTCATGGACGGTCGGCATTAGGCTTAATGGATGTCGGTTGCTGCTTTCACCGCTAAAGCACACTCGTCGACTAGGCCGCTCCTCCTCATTGTTGCGTCATGGCGCACTTGTCAACTCCGGAGCTCGTGAAGCGTGGTTGTCACGTGCTTCCGACCGCCGAGGCGCAATGGAAGCTTTGTTTAAATGCAACAAACGAGGCTTCAATTGATCGATGTGTCTCTTCGAACGTTCCTCGCCCACGGCTACTTCATAGTGCAGGTCTCCCAATCTGTGTAGCACTACGCCTGGTACCCATTTTTCGCAGGTAGGTTTGCCTGTGTGTACGAAGACTGCCTGACCCTCTTGCAGGTGTCTGTATTTCGGCATTATTTGGCTCTCTTGCTTCTGCCGCATACGTACGCTTGTTTCTTGCGGACGCAACAAATCCAGCCGCGTGCGCAACTCTCTTCCCAAAAAGAGCTTGGCCGGGATTCCTCGATAGTGGCGTGAGGTGCTCGGCGGTATCTTTCTAAAAAGATATTCAAATTCTGATTTAGGGTCGCTCGCGTCGTGCCCATTGCTTTCAAAGCCTTTTTTATTGTTTGTACGTAGCGCTCCGCTTGTCCATTGGTGGCAGGATGATACGGCAGAAACATGGAGAATTCGGAAGAGGTGAACTGGGGGCCATTATCTGTAACAATGGTGGACGGCACTCCATACGCTGCAAAGAGTTCGTCGAGAATTGCAGTCGTGGCTCTCGTAGTTGGCGTCGTTGTAGGCTTAACCTCTACCCACTTGCTATAGGCATCAACTATGATGAGGAGAATCTGTCCTACGATGGGTCCTGCTTAGCCGAGATGCACTCTCTCCCAGGGCCTTTTAGGGTATTCCCAGTGGAGTCGGTAAGGTGCAGGTGCGTTGGAATGGGTCGCGCATTTAACACACATTTTGGCAGTGTTCTCAATGTCTGCATCAATACCTGGCCAGTAAACGAATGAACGGGCTAGGCCCTTCATCTTGCCCATTCCCAGGTGTCCCGTGTGAAGGTTGTCCAGTATGGGCTGTCGCAAGGATGGGGAGATCACCATCCAGTGTTTGAACATCAAACATCCGGTGCTAATGGTGTAGTGATCTTCAGGCGCTTTATATCCGGCTCGGGCTAAGTCGTGTGCGCTCTCGAGCTCCTGTACGATCCTTCCCAATCTCGGATCACTCCAGGTGGCTTTGGCGATGACCTGATCTAATGGGCAATTGGTTCATCTGATGGATGGTGAACAGTTCATAGCTATCCTCCTCCTCCTCTTCCACTCTGTCGACGGTTCCCATTCTTGAGCAATAATCTGCGTTGGCATGTTGTTTAGTGGGTCTGTAGGTAATGGCAAAACTGAAATTCGTTAAAAATTCGGCATAATTTGCCATTGGGCTTATACATAATGTTGGAAGCATTTTATGGGGATGGAAGATTTGTGTGAGTGGCTTATGGTCGGTGACCAACTCAAACTTCCTGGCGTATAGAAAATTAAAGAATTTTTTAACTGCCCATACTATGGCAAGCGCTTCCTTGTCTATCTGCGGGCATCTTTGTTCGGTCTCCGACAACGAACGGCTCGCATATGCAATAGGTTTCTCGAGTCCATTAGTTGTTCGGTGAGATAGAACTGCTCCAAGGCCGTAGCTGCTGGCATCTATCGCTAGTATCAGGGGCAATGAGGGGTCGTACTGTATGAGGACTTGGGGAGAGATTAGAGTTTTTTTGATATCCTCATAGGCCATTTTGGCTGCTGGAGGCCACTCGAACTTTTCCTGGCCTATCATTTCTCACAATGGCTTGGCTTGGTGCAAAAGGTTGGAGTTATAATATGTGGCTTTTCCCAGGAACAGTTGTAATTGTTCGTTATTTGCTGGCCTGGGTGCCCTCTGGATTGCCTGAATGTGTTCGTTGGATTTGTGTAAGCCGTCCTTGTTGATGATGTGGCCTAAACAAGTGAGGGCTCTGGATACGAAGACACACTTTCTTTTGTTCAAATGAAGGCCATACGCCTTCAATCGTTTCATTGTTTCACGTAAAGCTCGGAGTAGATCATTGAAACTGGGTGCGAATAAGATTATATCGTCGAAGAAGTTCACGACGTTGGTTGCCCCTTGGAACACATCTTCCATCCGTCTTTGCCATAGAGCTGGAATATTGGCTGCTCCATATACGGCTCTCGTCGGCCTTACGAGTCCATGGGTTGGGGTGTTGAGTGTTAACACCTCTCGGAATTTTTCGTCGATGGGCAGGTGTGTATAAGCGTCTGTTATATCTAAGTGGCTGAATCATGCTGCACCTCTCATTTTATTAAAAATGTCTGATATTTGGAATGGGGTGCTCGTCAATGATCATTTGTTTATTTACTGTCGGTTTGTAGTTACCCGTGATTCGAAGCGCACCATTCTTCTTCACTACTACATGTGTTGGCGATGCCCATTCTGAAAAGTCTACTTTTTCGTAGAAACCATCTCGCAGCTTGGTTTCTATTGCCTTGGCGTGCTCATCTCGCAGGGCGAGGGGCACATCTCTTGCCCTTGCAAAAATCGGGGTTGCCTCTAGAACCAGATGTACTTGAGCCGGGGGTCCCTTCAGTTTCCCCGCCGTCGCTTGGAAAAGGCAAGTAAACTCTGCAAGTAGATAGTCTAGTTCAACTTGCTGCTCTCGGGTAAGTAGATCTTTATTCTGTTCTGTGATGGCTTTGATTGATGCGAATAAATGCTCAAAGTCTATTTCTTTTGCAAATGTAGCTAACCAATCTCGTCCCATCAGTTCAGTGGAGTCGCCTTCTACTACATACAGATTGAGACGTTGTGTGGTGTTCCCCACCGACACACACACATTCATCTTCCCCAGACATCGAACCTGGTGACCAGTGTAGCTCTTGAAACGCCGATCTGATTTTTCCAGGTGGATCTTTGGTTTAATTTTACGAAGCCTGGAGATACCCATAATTCCACAGGGCGCAACCGGTGTCGACTTCCATGTCGATAGTCTTTCCATCGATCTTTACCTCGATGATATTCGGGTGTTTTATATGGTGCACTGTTTCTTCGTGGATTTTACTGAGGGACTTCACTCTGTCAACTGGCACATCTTTGGTGGGGGAACGCTTTGTATTCCTGACTCTAGTCCTGCAATATTTGGCTAGATGCCCATTTTTCGGCAGGAGAAGCAAGTGGCTGTCTTGTACCGGCAAGTATCAGCCCAATGTTGGCCACCACATCTTCCACAGGGTTTTCTTGGAAGGGACTTGCTTCTCTGAGTGGGGCTGCTTCCTGACAGAGACTTGGGCGATCCATGGGGTTTTCGTCGGGTCGACGGGTTCAGTCTTTGGACTCGACCTCGTGGCACTAATTTTATGGCGGGTTTTTCGTATCCCAAACGATTCATCTGTTCACTAGTGGGCTGGCTGGAAATATTTGATGCCGTCATTTCTCTGGCTATTGCTCAGGTGGCTTCCAAATTTTGGGCAATCTCAAATGCAACGTCGAATTTTTCCGGTTGCTTGGCAATGATTTCGTCCTTCGCACTGGCAGAAATTGTTCAATCAACATTCTGTCCAGGAATGTGCTGTACTCGCAGTGGATGGCACCTTTACGCAATCGCAGCGCAAATTGAGCCACTGTTTCCTGTTCCTCTTAGACGATTGCGCAGAATTTTACACTTTCGACGTATTTATTTCTTGGCCTGTCGAAATGCTGAGTAAGAATCTTCTTCATGTCTTTATACGCAATGGATTCTGTAGGCTGACGAGAATTTTCAGGACCTCGTTTAACTCAGCTCCCATATGGACTCGTGCATATGCTACATACTGGTCCTCTTGTACCCTGGACAGTTGGAGTGCCCACTCAAATCTTTTAAAGTACTCGGCTACGGTGGTTTCTTCCTCTGGCTGGTATGCTGGCATCACAAACTGAGGAACTCTGGGGGGGGGGGGGGTGTTTCTTGTCGGTGGAAGTCGTCGGCACAGCCGCCATTTGTGCGACCACCGTGTCAGTTGCAGTATCGAGAGCTGTGGCTATCATTTTTGAAAGCTCTAGCATGAGTTCTGGCGGGACTGCCATCGTGGATCGTTTAGCGATTGTCTTTTTGGGTAAGTTTTCACTGTTTTATTAATGTCTACTCTCTCCCTCCTTTATGGCTTTGGCTTTGTCTTGACTGGCGTTAGTTTTTTTCAGAACGTTCGTTTCCCACGTGGATTCCGATTGCTTTTGGCGGAATCCCACTTCTGACACCAATGTTTTTTCGCGACTTATTTAATAGAATGGAGAAAACATTTACCTTAATAAGTGGTGGGTACTGGAACTGACGCTTGGCGACTGACCATAACGACTGCTTGTTCGCTATACATGGAACACAGCCGACTGACGACAATGGGTTGCTTCGCAACAGCATCGTTTCCAACAATACCAGCTGAACAATGCCTGGTGACATTGTCACGAAGATTTCTGTGTCTGCAGCTCAACAATCACCACTTGTTGACTGCCGACACAACACAATTAGCATTAGCTTGACTACAGGAGTCTTCAGATTCTAACAAAATTGGGGGAACCTTCACTAAATGTCGAAAGGTCCTAACAGTTCGCAATAGTTTTATGGTCTACTTCAATCGGCATTCTTACATATCTCAGGAGCAATTTATCCTACGTTAAAATTAGATAGAGGACAAAAGGTAGTGTCTCTTCCAAAAAACATACTAACAAAGAGGCTTAGGGTCGAACGGCATTTATGCGACTAGTTCAACAAGCGATGCTGTGACTTAAGGCTGAGAGGTTGGGCACAGTTTAACCATCAATGATAGCTTTCCTAGGCATTTAAAGTTTGTATCTTGATGTCATTGTTGGGTTTTGTTATGGAGAGGGGCGAGGCGATTCCACCGGCACTGCGGAGATATATCTGACGATCATTCAGCCAAGTAAGCAGAGTTCATTTTAGGCAGGGTTATGGGGTGTACCGCCCTGTTTGCCCTTTTGATGAAAAATTTCCGCCC
>JAHWFO010102147.1:337786-363974 GCA_023313115.1 Rhysida immarginata | reverse complement strand
CCCCCCCCCCCAAACTGCCTTTTTTTGATAAGGTCGTGTCATTTTTAGCCCTTAGCACCCAGCCCTTTTTTTAAAGTCTAGAATGAACCTTGCAAGTAAGTAATTACCTATACTGTTCTGTCGCCATATAGACATCGTCACTTGCTTCTTGCCAAGATCATCTAGGGGTCGCACTGTTGATCGCCACTTTCGCCAATGGCCCCCAAAAAATCGAAGTGGCAAATTTTATTTAGAAGTGGCGAAAAAAAATCTTTGTGTATCTTAATTTTCCTTAATTGTCATTCTCACCTGGGGCTAGTCTTGAATTACTTTAAAATTATTCGGATCACTTAAGTTGTCCGTATTCGATGTTTGGGCATTGACACCTGCATTATTGGGATCATTGTTGCCAATTAGCAGATATTCCGATAAATTTTGTGAATTTTTACATAAAAATTATGCAAAAATCCTCTGAATTTAGTGGATTTAATTTCATTTGTACAATTGAATTTGATGGATTATTTTGCTCGGATTTAGAGGGAAAAACTTTTTTGAATTGGCAACACTGGTGGCTAAAATAATATGAAAGTGTCTAAACAGTGGCTACAAAAAAAATAATTCCAGATCCACCCATGTCATCTAAACAACAACTAAAACAAATATAAGCAAACATAAATCATGCACACCACACTATAGATTAAGTTGAGCTAAATTCTTTGACAGGAATATACTTATCTTCTACTGACGATATTCACTGGCGTCAATCTTTCACATACATAATTGCTAGTCAAATTTGGTTAGGGTAGACTCTCGCTCTTGCATCAGTCTGTAAATATCTAACCTTACTTTTCCTCGATTATCAATTTATCGATCCCGGAGCATCATTAAACGCACAGATTTACGATTTACGAGAAGGCTTCTCCTTAGACATCCGGAGTCACAGTCACATAATTTCCATAAGCGATCCATAACCTCCGGCTCAAAAGGCATGTCTGTCGGCCATGAAAACTTATCAGAAGAGATTTGTTATTCTATCTCTTAAAGATCATCTTTTTCCAAAATTTTCTCTTCCCTGAACCTCTGCTTTTTTGCCATACGTCGCCAATTGGTGCCATCATTAATTCCCAATAATCGTGGATTCATTCACCGACAACACTGTCCAACAACCTCATCTCTTAATGTGCCCGGTCATCATTGCTTATTCAGCTCAACAACGATCGCACCAAAACGAGCATTGGAAGAAGCGTCATATTAATACAATGCACTGGAACTACAACCCCTGGCAAAAAGTATTGCATATCATGGGACGTTTGAACAAATTCGACAGTCACAAATTTTTTATACAGCACCGGGATACTGGATCAATCTTAAAAATAAACTTTCATTTATCTCTTCAGACACTACATATGTGTATAAATTTACAGCCCAAAATGTTGAAAATTCAGAGAGAAAAAAACTCTTGAGTGAAACCCCACCCTGGAAAAAAGTTTTGCATACACCTCTAACCTGGAAATAAATGTTGCATAAAGATCCCAAACACCCCTATAGAATAGAACCTTCTACTGTAAGCATATGCAACAGACGAATTCATTCGTTAGACATAGGTAATTATCACACACCAAAACTCATAACTACTCATTCAAATTAGCATCAAAATGGCACCAGTAAAAGAGTATAGTGGAGAGAGAGGGGTTATACTGAAACTTCTGAATGAAGGCAAAACCCAAAAATATATTGCCCAAATTGTTGGATGTCATCAATCAACAATCAGACGTGTAAAAAAGTTTGAGATGCAAGGAAATACCATTAATTGTCTAAGGACCGGCCGTCCACGCAAAACCAGCAGGGTGCAAGACCGAGCATTGCGCAGAATTTGTACACAAATGAGAAGATCATCTTCAAAAGAAATCAACAAGGAATGGGCGAAGTATCATGTGAATGTGTGTGCTAAAACTGTGAGGAATAGACTGGCAGAGATGGGCTATAGATGTCGCAAAGCAAAGGCAATACTGGCTATGACCAAGAAACAAATGAAGACACATTTATTATGGGTTTAACAACACAAACACTGGAATTCAGAAGACTGGAGACAGGTGATCTTTTCGGATGAGAGTCGAATCTCAGTCGGTTGCAGTGATGATGCTGGCACGTTTGCGTGAAGACGGACACATGAGAAGTTTCAAAGTGATTGCCTAAACCATTCGACAAAGTTTCCTGCAAATCTGAGGATCTGGAGCTATCTATCGGCCAAAGGCACTGGACGCCTATGTGTTATCAAAGGGATAATGAATGCTGATGCGTACCATGATGTTTTAGAGGCTTTTTTTAATTCCCACGTTGGAGGATCACTTTGGTGATGGCGATTTCATCTTCCAAGATGACAACGCTTCTTGCCACAGAGCCAAATCTATTAAAGATTTCCTGAAACAGAGCAACATTACTACTCTACCCTGGCCCTCCAACAATCCGGACTTGAACCCAATTGAGAATGCATGGGGAAAACTAAAAGAACTGGTTACAAAAAACAGCCAAAATGTAAAGATACCTTAGCCAACGCTATAGTGATAAGTTGGGCCGAGACTGGGACTGATTATAGTCTTAAGCTGATGGACTCGATGCCTAAACGAATAAAAGCTGTGATCAAGGCCAGGGGTGGGCAACAAAGTTTTAAGTACCGTTTTGTTAAAGATATGCAATACCTATTTTCATGTGAAAGCTGTATGTATTACTTATTTCCAACGTAGTGTTTGGTCATAATTTTTTTCCATTACAGTGCGGACCCGGTCGAACGCTGTCTTCGGGAGCCACGATTTCGTGACAGCGTGAACCACGTCTGATCCCATTGATTTCAGTTGATTTATCGCTTTTAGACTGAATAGCTTCTACATTCAATACTGGATCTTCAACTGACTTTTTATTAAGTAAACCTAAATGAAAAGGAAACTGCATGTGCATATGAAATTGCGGCTCTTGTCAACGGCGTTCGAACCTATTTCAGCTAATTTATCTCTTTTAGACTGAATATGAAATGAATAAAAATACATATTATACTATGTCTGCACGTGCACAGTTTCTTTTTGTGTTCTTTTAATTTAATAAAAATGCCAATTGAAGGGAGCCAAGCCAAAACTGCGTTGGAGCAGATTCAGCGATCTAGCGGACCGCGTTTGACCGGTCCGCACTGTATTATGTTTCAATATTTTTGTCTCAAAATTTATACACAAGTAGTGTATAAATGATTGTTTATTTAGGTTGATCCGATGTTCCAGTGCTGCATAAAAATTTTTTTAATGTCGAAATTGTTAAAATGTCCCATGATATGAAATGTTTTTTTGCCAAGGATTGTATAACATCAGGGCAATGAACCTAGTCGCTACCTTTAAGATGGGCACCGGCGTCAATTCACACGTTTTCGGATGAATAAAATTGAGTGACGCTGGGGCTCATTCGTTGATTCGTAGGAGTAAAGGGAGATAACAGTTCTCTGGGGGGTTACATAGGCAAAACAAACACAGGACCAGCGGCATGCAGGTCATCCAGGCGCAGTAAACCCACCCGGAACAGAGGAGTGTATTCCTTTCTGGAGCTACGGGAAGGACAAGCACTTTAACAGGACGAGGAGCACCTCGATCAGCGTGTTTTGTTCCTAAGGTGACACCAGCAAGGGACTAAGTATAACACAGGGGGCCTTATAACACACTGTCACTCACTCACACTCACACGCTCTTCCTCCATCGAATCTGCCATTCTTAGAAGCACCGGCTTCTTGTGGAACCTTTTGGAGCTTGACCATCGCATTCGACTTGATATTCTTGATCATTGCGCAACATATCTCCTTGAGTCGGGAGCAGGCGAAAGTCACTAGGAGCGAGATCCAGAGAGTACAGGGACTGAGGGGTTGACAGGAATGTTTTTGTTAGCAAGCGACTAGTGGCTTGGTGCATTATCGTGATGAAGAAACCACTGTCCCTGACATTTGTTAGTGCAGCATCTCAGTAAACTTGCTGCAGGACTGATAACATCTCTGAAGTAGATTTTCCTGATTTGTACGTGAACTTGATGTTCACATGCTGTTCGAATTGCAACATTACAACGAACAACCAACACTTACGTCTATTTCAAAATGGAATAGTAACAAAAAACACATTGAAGCCTGTCAAGCCTTATTGCACCTGCAAGCAAGATGCAGTTTTCCGTTATCGCTCATTTGCAGTCTGTTGAGGAATTCCGGGAACTTTTTGACCGCCCCTCATATTATATCTTCTTTGATCGTCAGAAACATACATGTTTGAAATGCACCCTCATCTCCTTAGATGAAAGCCCTTATCACATTCCTCTTTTTCAACCTCATTGCACATATGAGGGTCATTCTTAAAGTAAGAACTAGAGGACTGGATTCACACATTTTTCGCTCGGCGGAAAAACATTATTATAAAATCCGCTAGATGGCAAATGGTTGTGATAGAACGAGCGAAAAAGACTAGGTCTGATTTACCAACGGTATGGGATAGGATATTCCGAGCGTTGTTTGCTCGGTTCTGTTTATCCCATGAAGGGGGGAAGTGGGCAGTGGGACTGTTTTAAACGTTCAAACGAAGCTGATTGCAAGCTTCTAGATTCGTGTATTCGTTATTACTTTTACAAACAAGTATTTATTGTAAATAAACTTATAAATTTTTAGTTGGAAAAATTTTTCCGTACAAAGAGTGATTCAACTGTGAATATACGTAGGTTTTATGGTTTAAACTTTATCCCTTAGGAGAGGGATAAAAATTTTGTTTACCTATTTTTATACTCCAAAAGTAATATTAAATTTCTATAGTTTTTTTAATATCTTTTTGAGTGTATTTTGGCAAATTGGAACTTTGCAATAAGATTTATAATCCCCCTTGCAAGTAGTGGACTGTTGCGTTTAGCAGCAAAGCCCAACTTCGGGTGCAGTCCTCTAATGAGAACCGTTTTGTAATAAAAACAAAACTACTATATATATAAATCTGATTAGTTAGGAACAACTTGACACTCTCCTTACAGTTCGGACCTTGCATCTAGTGGCTATCACCTGTTCCTGGATCTAAAGGAGGTCATCGACAGCCTGCACTTCAGCAACGATGAAAAAGTGAAAACTATATGACTTTCTTCTCCAGTGACAGCTTTTATGACGTGATCATGCGAAAGTACATTGAGCGTTATGACAAGTGTTTAAATAAACTTGAAAACTATGTGGAAAAATACAACCTGTGACAATAAAGTTCGATGAATGATGGCATATTGAGAGTGGATTGCTCGCTTACATGAAACAGCAGTTGCTATCCTTCAAAGTAATCCTCGTCGATGGTAATGCACTTCTGGGAAAGCCTGTACAAGTCCTGGAAACTCCTGGCGTAGTCGTTTTTAGGGATAGCCTTCAGTTGGGTCGTAACATTACGTTGGATGTCTGGCCACTTCGGGGGGCGTCTTCTACGGTGTTCCGGCCTCCTCGGAACCATTTAAACCACTCATACTTATAAACAGACTTCAAAGTAATAGCACTTTCTTTGTAAACTGTTGTCATCATTTCATGAGTCTCTTTCGTTCGCTGATCCATTTTGGGTTTCGACCGTGCGTACTACGCCTTCTCTCTTCAATGTCCAGTTTAAACACAATAAACACACTCGCAGCGCTGATTCTCTCAAATTTTTTTAAACATGTCTCGAACCTGTCTGGGGCAGGATACGACGATGGTGAACTCTTATGACCGTTAGCAATTTGACGTCATTCACCGAACTTTATTGTCACAGGTTGTAGTTTAAGGTACATAGAATCTGGTGAAGACAAAATTTTGAAAATATATATAGTAGTTTTCTTTTTATTACAGAACGATTCTTACTTTAAAAATGACCCTCGTAGGTTTACCTTAAGAAGCATTGTATCTAGCTCTTATAATATATTTTTTTGAGTTATGAATAATTCACTCTACATCTTTGCTTCAGTGCCTCAGTAGCATCAAAGAGGTAGACCAAGCAAATAAAGAATTTTTCTATGTAAAGGTGAGACCAGAATGTATAACGAACATCACATTGGAAGGGGAAGGGGGTTCCTATGATCAAAACAAGAAAGAATGTCCATATGAACATACATCCTACAAAGTAGTGTTACTGAGTTACATGCTTAATTACACAAACGTCACTTGTTTTCATCATTATGATGTGTACAGGAGAGTTGACTCAGTTCCATGACGGCAGCGAGTAGTGAACAGTGCAACAGGGAAAGTGGCAGGTTCCATATGAAAACATGGTGTGTTATTCTCACCAAGAAAAAAGCAACATGCTGTTCATGCATGATCGGGCTCTAGCGAACTTTAGTTTGGATGTATGTCGGTTTTTGGATAACACATTCCCATGATGGTGGATCGGGCATCAAGTTTCAGTGCACCGGCCTCTCCGGTACCCTCCCCCTGCCCTTTTTTTTTTTTTTTTTTTTTTTTTTACTCCACTGGACTTTTATCTGCGGGGATACATGAAAAGTGTGAAGTACGCTACTCCGGTTAATGATATCAACGATCTGAAAGAGCGTACCAGTAAGGCCTGTGTAGCTGTTCGACAGGACGGAGATATCTTGCTCAAGGCAGACACTCAGCATCTCCTATGATGCCGTTGCAAGTAACTCAGTAACAACGGTTAATAGGGCACATGTTCATATGGACATTCTTGATTTAATCCCAGGAATCACCTGGAATTTTCTGATTTTCTAATTTGCTACCATCATTTTTTTTTTTTATAAAAATGCACATACAAACTATTATAATTAATGATCCACAGTGATAAATGAGCATTTAAAAATTAGTTTATTTATGCACATTTAATTATTTTTATAAAGTTTGGAACTTTTAGGATGACATTTAACTCACACAAATATGAAGTAATTATTGTATAAGAGTAGGAGTTGTAATAATGTATAATTAATTAAAAAATAGGAACTCTGTTTTAATTAAAAGAAATATAAATTAAAAAAAAAAATAATAAAAAAATTGAATAAAAGTCACCCGATGTGGAGAAATACAAATGTTGAAGTGAACGAAACACAGATGTAACTAAGGTCTTGTGGAGCTTATGTAGATGAAACACAGATGAAAAGAAGGTCTTGTGGAGAAATGTTACACGAAAACACAGGAAGAAAAGAACATGAAAGAGCACTTAGAAACAAGGATAAAAATAATCATCTTGTTAACCACTGTATTAACAAAAGTCATAATCCAGATTGGAACAAAGTCAAAATCATTAGTAAAGAAATAAATAACAAAAAAGACTAATAAAAGAAACCAACATTATTTCGAATGAAAACAATTTAGCCAAACCATCTATAGAAATCAATAATAAATGGAAATTACTACCAAAAAAATAAAAAATTATAACACATAACCCGAACAATAACACTTCCCTTGCTCTCACCAATCCAATACTACCCTGTTCACAACAATCAAAGTAATAACAATATCTCCTCAATTTTA
The DNA here is from genome assembly GCA_023313115.1 of Rhysida immarginata. Lineage (NCBI taxonomy): Eukaryota > Metazoa > Arthropoda > Chilopoda > Scolopendromorpha > Scolopendridae > Rhysida > Rhysida immarginata. Next base: position 356,509 of record JAHWFO010102147.1, on the reverse strand, counting down.
ATATCACACATTGTTTTTGATTTCATTGTTTTATTATTATTGTCTTCAATTATTATGTTTTAACAAATTTCCTTCAAAAAATTTTACAAACTGAAGATGGGATAAAAATCCCAAAAACATTTATTATAATACATTTCCTATTTTGTTATCAACTTTCTACTGATCATCGGACTTTCATCATAGATCTTCTCCTGTGACTGTGTTTCTTCCTGTGGTTTCGTGTAAAATTTCTCAAAACCTCTTCGTCCGTGTTTCATCTACATAAGCTCCACAAGACCTTAGTTTCATCTGTGTTTCATTCACTTCAACATTTGTATTTCTCCATATCGGATCTTCTCCTGTTACTGTGTTTTCATGTAACATTTCTCCACAAGACCTTTTTGTCTGTGTTTCATCTACATAAGCTCCACAAGACCTTCGTTTCATCTGTGTTTTATCCACTTCAACATTTGTATTTCTCCACATCGGGTGATCTTTATTCAATTGTTTTTATTATTTATTTTTATTTCTATTTCTTTTAATTAAAATGGAGTTCATATTTTTTTTATTTAATTATACATTAAATAATTATATGCATCATATTGGTATCTACAGTTTATCAATGGCCCTTTATTCAGATTTTTAACTAGCACATTAGCCACCAAATTGCAATTTCCTATTTCTAGTACCAGAAGTTTGTTATGAACGAAATTAACTGTTACCTTTGTCTTTAGCTACAAATGAATTAGAATTGATGTAAAAATAACCGTAGCAAATGGGAAATTTTAAATTACTGATATGCCCGGTGTTGCTCAGTCTGTTTGATGAAATTTTGCAATATCTGAATATGAATAAGAACACATGAAAAATCCTTAGACTAAATAAAGTAAATATTCAATTTGGAAAAACAAAAAGAAAATTTTAAAATGCTTGTAGTGGAATTTTGCATCCAATTGGGTTTGCCCAGGAAAATTCGACATTTTAGAATATCAAAGAAAGGCCATAAGTAATGAATTACACCACTGTTTATAAAAATCGCAACACCCTGATGGAATGGTCTAATCCATATGCAATATTTGCATACAATGGGTCAGAGTATAAATGATTAGATTTTCAGAGTAATTGCTTGAAAGAACACCATGCCTCGACGACGACGAAGGGTACCATATCAACAGCTGAGACTTTGAAAGAGGACGCATAATTGGTCTGCGTGAAGCGGGATGGTCGTATCGTGACATTGCTGCTCGTGTAGGACGTAATGCAACGACAATTATGCGTGCATGGAGGCAGTGGAGCGAAAAGAACAGGGCACACCGAAGACCAGGCTCAGGAAGACCCAGCACGACGACACCGCGAGATGACAGACACCTCTATCGCATGTGTGTAGCAGATCGTACAGCCATTTCCACAGTGTTAGCACAACAGTGGGGTGCTACAGTAGGCAAGACAATGTCTGCTAGCACTGTACGATGCAGTTTGATTTCCAGAGGATTGATGACACGAGTACCATTGTTGCGGATTCCTTTGACTCAAAACCACCGGCGCCTCAGGTTGCAATGAGCCCATCAACACCAACAGTGGCAAGCTGAATGGCAACAAGTTGTGTTCTCGGATGAGTCAAGGTTTAACTTGCAGCACCATGACGGCAGGATACGAGTCAGAAGACATCGTGGCGAGCGTGACCTTCCAGAATGCATCCTGCAGCGTCATTCAGGACAAACGCCAGGGGTGATGGCGTGGGGTGCAATCAGTTACCATGGCCGTTCCCGTCTGATCAGAATCCATGGCAATCTGAACAGTGACCGGTACATCAGGGAAGTTGTGCAACCCGAGGTCATCCCCTTCCTGCAGAACCTTCCAGGCGCTGTATTCCAACAGGACAATGCCCGACCACATGTGGCCAGAAATGTCCTCGCCTTTTTCCAAGCACATCAGACGCCCTTGTTCCCCTGGCCTGCTCGTTCACCAGATATGTCTCCAATCGAACATGTGTGGGACAGGGTTGCTCATCGATTGGCTCGTCAGACTCCTGCAGCAGCAACTGTGGATGAACTGTATACCCGTGTAGACAGAGTATGGCAGGACATTCCCCAGGCCCTTATTCAGAGCTTGTTTGACTCAATGCCATGACGTTTAGAGGCTGTAATTGCATCCCACGGTGGTTTCACCCGATACTAATGTGACAATAAAACGCATTGTATTGACCTGAAAATCTAATGGTTTCTTTTCTGACCCATGATATGCAAATGCTCCAAATTTAATGCAGATTGGGCTATTCCATCAGGGTGTTGCGATTTTTATAAACAGTAGTGTATTTCTGTCTATATCTAACTATCTATTCCTATCTATAAATACTTCATAGATGGATTGAGAGTTCAGGAACTCTGTTTATAGCCTCATCAACATGTAACTGTTTCAATAGAGTTCTGTTCAGTCAGAGAGCATGGAATCATTTCCTGAATGTAGTTGTTCATATTGACAATATCAGTTTTAGCAGAAAGAATTGCCCTCTCTCACAATCAGTTGAGATCTTTATAATTTTAATTTTCTAAAATGTTTTTTTAATCATTATCTATAATTTCTCTAAAGGAAGTTACTACATTACTAATCCATATCAAAAATAAATTTTCTCCAGTTATTAGCTCATTACGGAAAGTACATTTACTTTTTCAGCAAACGCTTGAAAAGCTGCACGTCCTAGAAGTTGTATTCTCTTACTTGTTTTTGAATAATTTCTTACAACTCTCCAAAGATTTTAATAAAAAAAAAAGAAAACACAATGATTATTTATTTATTTATTTATTATTACTTTTTATAACTATCCCCCTTAAAACGTGAATTTAAAAAAAAAAAAAAAAAGACAGACACTGGCATTGAAAATTATCTTAAAGTTTTTTTTAGTCGAAGCAACACTGCTAAAATCCAAGATGGAAACTGTGAAGGTTACAATCAGCATTTTTTCGGTTGTTGGTAAAAACGAAGGTTACATTATTGCTTGGACTAAAATGGTCAGGTGACTTTTCAGTGCCGGGGTCTGTCTTTTTCGTCCGCTACAACATGTATTGCAACCAAACAAACATAAATCAAGTCTATTTGATATAAGTAGAGTAGAAGATAGACCCGGCGTTGCTCGGGCTCTGCTTGGATGAAATTTTGCAATTTCTGAATGTGAATATACAGAAAAAAATGAACATTATTATCCACGGTTTTTCTCCGGCACTGAGTTAACACTTAACATTCCAAAGCGAGCGAAGTTGTGTAGAACTGCTAAAGGGCGGTAGTTGGAGGGCCATCCATTGGGAGCATTTTAATAATTCTTTTCAATTCTTCAATATGAATTTTTACTATATTAATTCAAGCTTTTTCATGTTCATTTTTCTGTCTATATGACCTATGTAAATATAAAAGTAAGTGATGACCTATATCAGTATAATTAACCTGAACTCAATAAACAAAGGAAACTAAAATTGAATTGCATTTATTTAAATAAAATTTCAAAAAATATTCATTTATATGATTATTATCAATATTTTTTATTTTAAGAATTTTTTAAAATCTGTATAAATTTTAGAAAATATTAACATCTTATTAAAATGTCACAAAATCTCATAACTGTCTATAAAGTTTTTTTTTTCAATTTTTCTTTAAATGAATTTACTTTGATTTTGATGTCTTCCATTTGAATAATCCATTTGATGTTTGTCTATCGTTGACATTTATTATACAAAATAAAAAACAATTATACAGAATTTGTATTAAATTCCACTTGAATGTTTCAATTTGGTTAATGGGTTTTATTTAGTTAAGCTTTGAAAATTTTTCGTGCTTCTGACAATCTGATCTCCATATCCTCCAGTAATAAAATAATGATTTGGCCTATTTATGGAAAATGATTATAAGAAGTACTGCGGAAAATATATTTCTGATTTTCTTTTTTATAAATTGTTTTTATAAGAAATATCATGAAATCGTAATTTTGCTAACACTTATAGTGCTGGTAACTGATTTCCACTGCAGTCAGCACCACCATTAGCCAAGAATGTGCATTGTATCAAACTCCCCTATACGATTTGCCTGGCGACTCTCAACTTGTAACAGAAGTAATTTTGCTTTTGCATCTAAAACTGCGTCAGCCATAAAGAGACATGATGAACATATCGAAATTGTTTGAAAAATAGTAAGTGATTTATTAATTGTGAAAAATGTTTTCACTGTTCTCCATTGTTTTATTACTCCTTAATTTATAACCAACAAAATTTACAACCTTAAAGAAGTTACTTATGCAGTTAAATTATAAGTTTTATCAGTGGGCAATCACCAAAAAGAGCTAAGTGACGATTCAATATGGCTACCACTAAATCGGTGTAGCAGCCCAGATTATACCCCTGCCCAGAATATATCTGGGGTTATTTTAGGTTAGGCCAGTTTATACCTCCCTGTATAAAATGGGCTAGGCTAGAATATACGCCTGTGGGTGATTCCATGTCAAGTGGACCAATGGCTCCCACCTTACCTTCTCCAATTTTACACACTTATTCCTACAGGGTAGATATAAAAATATACCAAGCAAGAACATTCTATTTAGCTTGGTTGGTGTGCTATAGCCCTCCAAAAAATGGCTCAAAGGAGTAAAAATTACTTGAAAAGTTGGGAAAATGCATTTATACCACGTAGATTGTTTTTGTGTTTTTTCTATGATGATTAAGTGTTTAAATGTTTGCTGACTCATAACTAAAGAACTATTTTAGAACCTTTATCTATATAACTGATAATTTTTGAAATTTATTTCTTTATTTATACTCAGTAAAGTACATATTATGTATTCATGCAGTAAGTACTCTAATAAATAATCATTTGAACTTTAGAAAACGTTTTTGTATATTTTCAGGAGATAGAACATAGGCCTAGTGGCTGTTAAAAATTTTACTGATCGAAAATTTATTTTACTTTTCATCTTTATTGTTACAAATTTATTTAATGCCATGCCTATATTGTTCGATTATTACCAATAAATGGCAGCAAGAGAAATTATAATAAATAAAACGTGATCACAGTGATTTGTTTCCCCAATGGCGTCGCCATTTTGTTTTTGAGAATTCACTTTTGCATTAAGCTTTTCGGGACGAAAAATTGAGAAAAAAAAGGAATAAATGTGCTATATATCCTATATACCACATAATATACTGTAAAATACCAGTATGTTAAATATTATATGCTAGTTTTCGTTTGAAATTCATCAGATCGAAGTTCGCGTTAAAATCACCCCCGCCCCTCCTCCAAGTTAACTTTTGGTGATAAAAAGTGGATGGGAATTTGATAAAAAAAAAAAGCAAATTAATGGCATATATATTGTCTAAATTGTATGATATCATACATATGTACTGTAATGTACCAGTATATTAAATATTTTATGCCAGTTTTTGTTTGAAATTCATCAGATTGAAGTTAGTTTTGGGCCACCCTGTATATGAGGACCACTTTATACAGGGCGTTTTTGAATTGAGTACAGAATTTTTGGGAGATGATAGAAGAGGTCCTTAGAAGTATTTTTTGTCATATGAACATGGGGTCCCCGCAGCTCCGTTTACTTACAATACTGAATTGAACAATCAAATGACACCGGGACGCAGTGTGCATTGGTAGGCCTAGATTATTTTATTTTTAACAATTAACACAAGCAATCTACTGTATGACTTTTACAGTAATTGTTCGAAAGGACTGTATGACTTTTACATATGGATTAATCGTATTAAGGGGTTGGATACCATGGAATCTCCTTGACTAAGTTTGTCCTAAGACTTTTCAACAAACAAGCACGTGCACCTTGAAATTTCTTTGCAAACTGTTATTACAGTAGATTGCTTGTGTTAATTGTTAAAAATAAAATAATCTAGGCCTACCAACACACACTGCATCCCAGTGTCATTTGATTGTTCAATGCAGTATTGTAAGTAAACGGAGCTGCGGGGACCCCATGTTCATATGACAAAAAATACTTCTAAGGACCTCTTCTATCATCTCCCAAAAATTCTGTACTCAATTCAAAAACACCCTGTATAAAGTGGTCCTCATATACAGGGTGGCCCAAATTGAGGTACAGTTCTTTCCAAAAGCGTTTTCACTTAGGTGAACGATGTTCAGCTTCCTTGCATTACATTAAATCAGTGAGATAAATCGCTCCAGGCAGGAAGTCGAATCATGTTGGACGACGCCATTTATTGTTTCTTAGCAACAGGGATAGGTAGACATAACGAGTGATGTCAAACTGTTTTGACACTTTATTAGAAAAGTGTTTCTTCATAGTTAATATATCAATGTATATTATTATTTCGGCAGAAATGCTGTATAATAACGTGAAAACTACACGAGAAAGTAAGCGATAAGTTGGCAAAGCACGCTCAAAAATATAATGGCGAATACACGAATTAAATCATTAGATGTTTTCCATGAAATAATCAGTAGTAGAAAATTAACTTTAAGTTTGCTACACATTTAGCAAAATAATATACAGGGCGAGGCATTTATCTCGAGACAACTGAATATCTAGGAAACTAAGCATTGTACGAAAAAATGTCCAAAATCAAAAGTGAATTATTTTGTGAGGGAAATTCATTGTACGAAAAAATGTCCCAACACTTGTGAAAGGGGCTGGGGGAGGGGGTAACTTTGAAATCTTAAATAGGAACCCCTATTTTTAACAGACTTCAAAAAAAGGTTATCAATTCGATGTGTATGTTTGTAATATAGTTGGAATTGCACAATATTCATATATGTTATTCTATGTGGGCTTCTAAATAAGTATGCCAAATTTCATGTGTGTGTGTGTGTGTGTGTGTGTGTGTGTGTGTGTGTGTGCGCGTGTGCGTGTGTGTATGTATGTATAAATAGGTATTGGACATTGAAACTGAAACACCTGGTAGAAATCCAAAATCTTTATTTAATAAGGTGTTGGGGCACCGTGGGCAGCCAGCACAGCAGTAACACGTCTTGGGAAGGATCGGTAGAGGTCCTGCACAGTTTGCACCCCAAACCATTACTGATCCACCTCAGTGTTTGACTGTGGGTGCCAAGCAGTCTGGGTTGTAGGCATCAGAGGGGCTCCTCCAGACGAATACCCTCCCTGTTGTTTGGAAGACAGTGTAGCTGGACTCATCCGAGAATATGACGCGTTTGAGGTCATCCAACGTCCAGGTTTTATGCGTCCGGCACCACTGAACCCGCTTGGAGGCATTTGTACTACTGATGAAAGGCTTCGGTATAGCAACCCTGCCATGGATGTTGGATTTATGCAGGTAACGACGGATTGTCTTCGTGCACACAGGTTCCTGGAGGTGTGTATTCATTTCTGCGGTGATTTCTGCTGCGGTGGTTTTCCGCTTTCGTGCAACAATCCTGGTCAATGTCCTGACGTCTCTTTCCGACAACTTCCGTTTTCCCCTGCAGTTGCTCCTCCTGGACGTGGTTCATCCTTCCTGTTCATATGCACACATCACCCTGGATACTGTAGCACGTGAGACATCACAAAGTGTGGCAGTTTTGGACACACATGCACCTGCTAGACGCGCCCCAACAATCTGCCGTCTTTTGAAGTCGGATATGTCTCCCATTATAGCACTCTGCACAGACAATTTGAAGCTTACTATCGAACTTTTCTACTGGAGTGACTACCAAGACCTCTGACACGTGATTCATTGATATGCATACGATTAATTACCTAGCAGAAGGTTCTATTCAGCCCTGGGGGTAGCCAGTGCTATTTGCGAAGGTGTTTCAGTTTCAATGTCCAATGTCGAACGAACGAACGAACGAAGGAATGTATGTATGTATGTATGTATGTATGTATGTCCACGAATTTCTCAGAAACTAGAAATAGAACTACAATAATTCTTTTTTTTATTGGATTAAGCATCTTTCAACTTACGGATAAATCCAAGTTTCATCAAAATCGGTTCAGTAGTTTTCAAGATAATGGACTGATATAGCTAGGCAATAGTGAAAGTTTCATTAAAGTCGGTTTTTTTATACTCTGTTTAATCTTGTTAATGGTATATTCAGATTGTACACAGTATTCGAGAAATGCTTCATTCTTGGTGTTTTCTCAATTGATCCAACCGTTCAGGAAATAGAGGCCCTGAAAGTGTGGAACTTTTAAAGTTTTGAACCCAATTTTATCGATGAAGACAAAGAGATAGAGAGTGGGTCTTACAGACATTCCTATTCTACTTTTTAATGGTCTTTAAGAATCCGAAGTAGAATTTCAAAAATCCAATATTTTTCAATACACACGCATAGACTCTGTCTCCATAGGACTGCTGCCCCCAAAAGCTATTGAAATTCTGACTTCAGATTCTTAAAGACCATCAAAAATAGAATAGGAATGTCTGCAGACCCACTCTGTATCTCTTTGTCTTCATCGATAAAATTGGATTCAAACTTTAAAAGTTCCACACTTTCAGGGCCTCTATCTCCTAAACGGTTGGATCAATTGAAAAAACACCAAGAATAAAATATTTCTTAAATATTGTGACTTATGTGCACACTTTTGGCAAATGTTCATGATTTTCACTGAAAGTCACCCAAATGGGTGGATTTACACTTTCGTGCACACTATTTTGCGAAACGTTCATTATTTTCACCGAAATGCACCCACATAGGTGGATTTACCAATTCCATTTGGGTGCATTTCGGTGAAAATCAGGAAAGTTTTGCAAAAAGTGTGCACGAAAGTGTAAATCCACTAATGTGGGTGCATGTCAAGGTATATACAATCTGTATATACCATTAAAAATAGGGGTTCCCATTTAAGATTTCAAAGATACCTCCCCCCCCCCCGCCCCCTTAAAAAAAAGGGGGGGGGGGGTGGTGTTTTAATTTTTTAACTAATGAATTTCCCACGCGAAATAATTCACTTTTGATTTGGGACAGTTTTTCGTACAAGGCTTAATTTCAGTTGTCTCAAGATAAATGCCTCACCCTGTATAATATATAAATCTATTAAGGTATTTCAAAGGGAATAGCTACCAATCTTTCGAAATGAAATACAGTATCTTCTGGGTTTATGGTTAAAAAAATAATGTATTGGCAAAAAAATTGTATTCTCATCCATGATGGGAAAAAATAATGTATTACAATACAGTATCTCAGTGGCTGCTCAGTACTTGAAATTTTTATTGCCAATGGTTTAGCCAATAGCGATTTTCTTTAAGCGAGAATCTCATGTATTTAGCCAAAATTTAAAATTAAAAAAAATTATGTTTCTAATAAACGACATATCCTTTTAATAACAATCTCATTTTCAAGGCTGAAAATAAAATTTTTCCATATGAATAGAATTGACCAAGGATGTTCGCCAAATGTGATTGTTTATTTGTCAGATTACTTGAACTGTCGCCACTGGCGATTTGACGAACAGACTGCTTGGACACTGGTATCTTATAAACAGAAAGAGTTTTTTTAAAAGTGGCCAGATGAACAATGTGTAAAACTGGGCATGAAAAGGGATAACAATGATCAAAGATCAGTGCAAATAACGTAGAGTAGGTGTCCAGTGTCCTCCATTGACCTCGAGGCACGTGCGAAGGCGTGTCCACATGTTCCTGAAGGCACAAGCAAGGGTTTCAGCTGTAATGGCCTGAATAGCTGCCTGGACATTTTGTTGAAGGTCGGCGACTGTGCGCGAACTGTTCTGGTAGACCGCACCTTTCAGTGCACCCCAGAGAAAGGAATCGCAGATCGATAGGTGGCCAGTGGTGTTCTGTTCCTCGACTAATCACATGTTCAATTGGGAACACTTCCTGGATACGGGCAAGTGTTGCGTGCGCAGAATGGGATATTGCACCATCTTGCTGAAAGTAAGCTTTGGCACGCTCGTCATCAGTAAGTTGTGCGGCAAACACGTTGAGGATGTTGTGCACATAACGGCCACTATTCACAGTTTCATCGACGAGATGCGCCAAGGCGGCTGCGAAACTCCCGCAGCCCGTCAATGCGATCTGGTGGCCTCTCCTTCCGAAATCAAAGCTTGTGAGAGCTCATTACTCATCATTAGGTATTTAAATAGAGACAAAACTCCTGATTAAGTATTGGAATATGGAAAACTCCTGATTAAGTATTTAGATATAGACAAGACTCCCGATTAAGTATTGGAATATGGAAAAACTCCCGATTAAGTATTATAAAGTAGAACTTACGAGAAATGATCCCTAAATGTTTGAAATGGAACCTGGATGCAATTGATATGCTAAAGAGACATCATTCATGATTAAAATAAGAAATATGGAAATTGGAACCCCGATATTCTTCAGAGCAAATGGAAGCGAGCAACGTGATTTTCTTCAAGCGACAGGCATAATTAGGAACCCGACATTCAGAGAGGGGGACACTGAGACCTCCAGTGAACTCACTCACTAATCGATCCGGATTATCTTCAGGTGCGTTTTCTGTGCTTCAATGTGATAAGTGATATAATTTATGGCCTGTTTCACACAGGAGGTGTTTTAGTGCATTAAATTGGATTAAAAGTGATCACAAGTCTGCAGGTGTCTGAAACTACGCAACTTTAAGTAGAAATGAACTTAAATGTGTAAGATTTCTTTGGTTGTCATGAAAAGAGGTGTGATAAAGAACTATTTGAGAGAACTTTCTTTGAATTGAGTGTTTTTTAGTAATACTATCTCTTTCCTCAGAGCAATTGAGTTTTATTGATATTTATTCATATTTTGCATGTTATCTTAGTTATAAGTACTTGGGAAATTTAGCATTAACTTTCTTCTTCACGATAAGATCTATCTACTTTCTTTTCCTTAGATTTAAGATCCATTTATTTATTTTTGTATCTCACTGGTAATACTTTTAACTTTGAATAAAAGAAGTTTATTTGATTCTAATCCTTGCCTTGCTTATTGAAATAAATAAGTCACAGCCTGCCATTTTAGAAGAACCCAACCTTTGTCCTTGATTGTGCATAGTGTATTATCTTTCTTTGAGTTTTGGTGTTGAGCTAGCCAGATTTAGAATTCATTATATTGGATTCTGGTGTTGATTAGAAAAAAAAGGGGGGGGGTGGATCAATCAAACTGATTAAGGTTACATTGGCACCCATTGTGAATATGAAATCAATGATGTAGGGTTACATTGTTACCCCAACGTGAAGCTCTAGGAGTGTCCATTTACAATGGCACCTATTGAGTAGTAAATTGACAATCAAGGGTATAAGGTTACACAGGCAAGAAATCGAGTTCGAAGATTCTAACCGTTTGCTCACTTTAGTAAACTTCAGAAGAGCCGGTTTAATCATCTTCATTTCTTTTGAAGTCCTATGATTAAATATAATTTTTTAAATAAATACATCAATTTATATAATAAGATGAATATTGATAAATTCCTATTATTCAGATAACTATGTAGTTTTGAGTATTTTTTATGATTTATTGTATTTTCAGAGTAGACTTGGAATCACCGACAATGTCTACATGCCGTTAGGCCTAACTGCTATACTCCTATGGGGTCTTGCCTTAGTCTATTTTGGCTGAAATCTTCCTTAACTTTGAATTTCAGTTAAAGAATTCTGGTTTCTACTTTCTAAACATTTGGCATCGATACGTCGATGACATCTTTGCAATATCTGACCTTTATCAATGCAAAATAGAAGACTTCTTACAACACCATAACCCGACTATTAACTTTACCGTTGAAATTGAAAAAGATTGCAAACTGCAATTTTTAGATATAATCATCGAAAGAGAAGATAAACTGCTTTTCGAAGTTTGCAGAAAACTTTCCAACACACTAAACTACATCCCATCGGATTCAAGCCACCCCTGGAAGCAAAAAAACCTCAATTTTATGATTGACTGGGCTCTAAGACTACCTCTCACCAAAGCAAGTTTCAACAAACAATGGATTTTACAAACATAATCAAATCCATTGCCACCAACAATGGATACAGTCAGAAGATGATCACTGATAGTCTATGATGAAGAAAATTCAAAAAATTCATCTCCAAAATCACTACTCTGAACAATCACAAGACTAATCTTAAAAGAATTTCTGCCACTTACAACGACGACTACAATCTATTTTCAAGGATTGCAATTGTGCCTGGTTTTTTAAAAATCCAAATACTATCACAAACATTCTTGGCAATCCAAGATAAAATTCCAATTTTCGAACAATCAGGTATTTATGAAATTTACTATAATTAGTGCCCCGAAGGGTATAGAGGGCAAACTAAAAGAAAGCTAAATATTAGATTTAAGGAGCTTCTTGCTCATGTAAAATGTGGTAGAACTGATAGGTCTGCTTTGGTGAAGCATGCCCTTGATACGGTTTCACGAAAGACAGATTAAAAATGTTTTACCCAGTAAATAAAAATTTTTTTATTAGATCCTTTCTAAAGCACGGCTATCCAAATGGCGAGGGGGGATCTCAATTTTTAAAATCAGACAGTGGACCCATCAATGACTCACCTCTAGTGAAATGGTTTACTGTCTGACTGGTGTCAGTGTTTGTTTTGATTATGTGTAGAATTTCGTTTTCTGAATCGGTGTTTTGGTGGGGGTTTTTTTTTATGCAAAGTACCGGGATGTTGCATTTTAGCAATCAGTATTTTTTCGTTTGTTAGAAACAATAAAGGTTACTTTGTTGCTTCGACTAAGAAGATGAGACTACTTTTAGATGCCAGGGCAACGCCTCCTATACAGAAAGCCTCTGCACTGAAACGTCATACATTGTTACTACTTCATACTTCGTTTTTGTTAATCATATTTCTATCAATAATAAGCCCAAAATTTGGCTAGCTTATGATGATAATATATGACGTTTCAGTGCCGAGGCTTTCGTTATAGGAGGCGTTGGCCAGGGCCTGTCTTTTTCGTCAAGTACGATGCTTGCCTTAATGATTCACGTTTTAAGGGGGATAGTTATAAAAATTAACAAATAAGTTAAAAATCATTATTATTTCTTTTTTTTTTTATTAAAATCTTTGGAGAGATGTAAGGAATTATTCTAAAACAAGTAAGAGAATACAACTTCTAGGCGTGCAGCTGCTCAAGCGTTTGCTGAAAAGGTGTAGATACTTTCCTCATGAGCTAATAACTGGAGAAATTTTATTTTTCATATGGTTTTTGCAATTTAGTAAATTCCTTTAGAGAAGTTATAGATGTAGTAATTTTCTTTAAAGTGGTTATAGATAAACATTATCTAAACGTATTAGAAAATTCTAAGATCTCAAGTGATTGTGTGAGACACCAATCCTTGCTGCTAAAACTGATACATGTACTATCAACATAAACAACCACATTCAGGACATGATTCCACGCTCTATGACTGAATACCACTCTACTGAAACGGTTAAATGTTGAGGAGATATGCTGGTGAGGATGTAAACAGAGTTCCATAATTCTCTCAATCCATCTATGAAGTATTTTTATACATGTATAGACAGAAATAAATCAATACTCATAGCCTTTCTTTGATATTTTAAAATGTTAAGGAGGCAAAGTCGAATTTTCCTGGGAGAACCCAATTGGACACAAAATTCCAGTGCGAGCATTTATAGGAATTATTTTCTTTTTTCCAAAGTGAATAAATACTTTATTAAGGCTTTTTCGTTTATATTGAAATTCAGAAATTGCAAAATTTCATCAAACAAACATCCCGAGCAACGGCGAACGGCGGGCAAATCAGCTAGTAAATTAATAAAATAATAAATAAATTAAATAAAAAAAAACAAAAGAAATAAATAATTAATAAATTATTAATAGGAATTTTTAAACCATACTATAATAATTATGAAACAAAATATTGATTAAGCTTAAACAGAGCCAAAATCAAAAAGTAAAATATTATAATACTCAAAAAAGGAATAATAAGCTGAAGATAATCCTTCAAACAAATCATGAATACAAAGGAGAAAAGGGAAACAAATACAAATCACGGAATTCTTCTTTTCCTTTCTTGCATAAAATTCATACAGTGTTCCACGTATTTACCCTTTGCAGTCATCAGGGTAAGGTGTGTGGTGTGCATGTGCCTTGATCATTTCCAACCAGCAACTTGCTTTAAAATCAAACTAACCTTGACATTTACTTGAAGCGAAAAGCAGCTTGAAAATCCTCTTGCTTCACACAGCTAGCGCATATCGGCTTGGTGTTTATGATAAAGGCTAAACAAACATGCATTTAAAGGAAAGAAGGAACACGCAGACAACAATGTTTGAAATTGCTACCAAACAATGAAAGTTTTAGAGTAAAATAAAACTAACTACCATTAATATAATGAATGCTTGCTATTAATTTGTACAAAAATTTTCTTCAATTATAATTCATCTGTTGACAGTATAGCACCGTCAATGCGATACCTATTATGAAACTGTAACTAAACTGCGCCATTATATTCAGTATAAGCGACCAGAAAGAGGAAATGATGTTAGACTTCTTCATGACAACGCACGTTTGCACATGGCTCGGGATCGGTGCGCTCCCAAGCGGCCAACCAGTCAATTAGGATGATTTACGAATTGTTTGGTGCCAATCTCAGGTAACAAGGGAAAAAGATTTCTTCACCATCCCCGTCCCACACTTCTCCTTTTTCCTCGGCAAAGTATTTGGCGAAAGTACGACACCCGACTCACTAAATCGCGATTCGATACGTCACAGGCAGCAAAATCTTGAGTCCCAAAATTTGACATAGTGGGGAAGTGCTGTATTTGAATATAGCCAATGTCTTTTTACTATTAAATGTTTCTATTATATTTTGGAAATTATTAAGCAAAACTGAAAAAAATTAAAAGTAGATGCTGATTTACACATTAAACTCACAAACTGCCATTAATTCGGGAAGTACTACGGTACATGTCTATTGAATTTATTTCCTTTTCTTTTGGCGAATTGGTATTTCATATTGAACATGTATCTGAACATGTTAATTATAAGTCAAGCATTAATATTCCATTTTAGTGCCACGAGAGAGATGGATATTGTTGGTAAAGTAATAACTTAAGAAAATTAACACAAAGGAATAAAAGTATAGTCAATTTTTTAATTAAAAATTATTTATAAAAAAATATCAAAAGTGTAGTTTTCAATATTCGCTTTTAACATCATTACCAGGACATAAAATGAAAATAAAAAATATTTTCAACAGTGCAACTTTAAGTATTTAAATCGATTTTTATTTTAATCTAAAAGCAGATTTTTTAAATGCAAGCTTGCATTTAAAAGCCAAAATCAAAATTACACTTTTTGATTAACACTGTTTAATTTTTACTCGACAAGAGAATAGCAGAAATCACTATAAACTTTACATGAAGCCAAATATCTTATCATGAGGCTGCATCATAAAAATTTTCTAAATTACGTTATTAATTAATAAATAGTCCTGATCTAAGATATTTTTTACACTATACACGGTGAATCAAAACAAAGCTGGCGTGAGGAAAGAAAAAAATAAGTCCCAGGACAATAGGTTTTGTTGAATAAACCTATTGTTGCAAAACCTATTGTCCTGGGACTTAGTTTTTTTCCCTCACACCTGCTTTGTTTTTGACCCACCCTGTATAATATAAAAAAAATATATATATTGAATAAATTATCCTTTACATTAGAGAAATTAGTCTTCAATACACTCCAGTCATTCAATGTTAATAGAATTGAAATGATTTTGAGTGTTCTTCTTAGGATAGTTAGAGCGAAAAATTACTATAACAAATTAACAGATTTCATTTACCACTCGAAATTGCAGTACATTTTAACATCAAGTAATCAACAAATAAATCTATTGACAAATGCAAGAACAATTCACTTACTTCCTGCCTATGTCCAACTAGTTTTCTTTCAGGCACAACACTAGGTGTTCTTACGTCCCGCTGCAAAATTAATCGATCCCTACTTCCTGAAGAAAGGATATCCCCATTCCAAGCAAGAGCACCTAAAGCATAGAATTTGATAATGTATTCAGTAATTCTTAATTCCTTTTTAAAATATATGTGGTAACAATCCTATTAAATTATTACCAACTCTAGCTGAATGTCCCTCTAAAATGGCTGTTCTTTTATTGGCTGAAACATCCCAAACTTGAACATAACCTTTATGTGTGCCCACTGCTACTAAATGGCCCTATATAAAATTATTAAACAATGAAAAATTTCATGGTTAAACATACAAAATGTAAATCAAAGCAATTGAGATAAAAATTGTAAATGTCACAGGAAAGTGTAAAATTATAACATTGTAGAGTCATATCTTTGTTGGCTGTTTGTCTTGGGCTCTATTTTTGCTGTGAGTTTATGTTAATAAACATATACAACTACATGAGTAGTAAGTAATAGGCCTGTCAGCACCCATCAGCTTCAAAATCGTTGAGCTGTCAATAACCAATAAAATCAATAACCATGAATATTAGTGAGATAACATGAATATTAATGAGGTATCACAATTAACAATGAGATATCGTGAATATTTATTAAGATATTGATCAATATTGTGATTAACAAAGATATTGATAAATATTTATGAAAAATATAATTTATTGATGAATATTATCAGCCAATCGATACAATGATGAAATATCGTGAATATTTGTCGAGATATCGATCAATATTGTGATTAACAATGAGATATTGATAAAATATTTATGAAAAATATGATTTTTCGATTAATATTATCAATCAATCAATACAATAACAGGTTTAATGAGGTCAATTAATGATGAACGTATTAATTACCTGTAGTAGGCTTGAATATTTAATTAGCAACTTTTTTATGTAGCAACGATTAGACGCAGTTTTGGTTACGTTTTCTGTTACTGGATGGCGCTCCATCCTTTATTTTTTCCCCCAGTGAATTTTTTATAATTTAAATAAATGCAATTTTTTTTTATTTTTTTTATAAATAAGTGTTTTTATTAGCATACGAAGAATTTTTATTGGTGATCTAGCTTTAAAGGGCAACTGACATCAAAATTTTCGATACTATAAGATTAAGTAAATAATTAAATAAAACTGCATAATACATAATTTAACTTCAAAAATTTTTATTATTTATTTAATAAAATGAACAAATATTCGCTATTTACTAAACACGGCGAAAAAACTTCTTCAGATAGGGGGAAAGTCGATGACGTCATACGAGCGAAAGGAGTTTCCAGTCCTGTAGTCATTACCGCTAAAGTCTCATTCAACGGAGGTCAATCTGAGAACAACTCAAAAAAGTTATCAAGAAAAATGTTTCAGCCTTGCAATCTTTATGATCTCTTTCTTGTCAACTAAATAGTTTCCCAAAACGGAGCAACATGGAATTCTGTGGGAGCACGTGCAATATCAACGGCAACCATAAAGATTCAACCAGACCCATTTTCAAGGCAACTCAATTGTTGCTCACTCGAATAGAATCAATAGGATATAGAAGGGGGGGGGGGACTGGTGATGATTCCGTTGCTCCGAGTTAAAATTATAAAAAATTATAAAAAATAACACCTATTAAAACTTTCGATATATGTACTGCCGTGTTATTTTTTCTGGGAATTTTTTTTGCTGAAAACATCATAGAGCTGTTTATTAGTGAAATCGAAAAACGACCTGCTCTTTATTGATTTTAAGTTAAAAGAATACTCAGATAAAAATCTTAGACAAATCATGAACAGAAATATACAAACAGTTTATTCAGGAAGCCCCCCCCCCCCTCCCCCTAAATCCCAATCAAATGAAGGACATTTTCCCCAACCCTAAGGACAAGATCTCTTCACTCCTCAAGTCAGGAATTTACGAAATTAAATGCGCACAATGTGATATGGTTTACAAAGGTCAGATGCGTCGAAGCATAGAAACCAGATACAAGGATCACCTAAGACATAGAAAGTTTGGAAGAAGTAACTTGTCCACAGTTGCCAAACACTCATCGACACCGGCCATGATTTTCATAATGTTAAACTGATAAAATCAATAAATAAAAGACACCTGTTGGATGCGTTCGAAAGCATTGCGATCCAGCGTACAGACAAAAATACGTTACTAAACTTAGATATGGGTCCGATTATCGGTTCACCTTAAATCAAGTGGTTGACCCAAACAACCAATCAAAAGAATTGACTTTGTTCGTGTCTTTCTTTTTCGAATTCTGATTGGTTGTAGTTCCTTATATATACTCATATTTTCCAAGACTCAGGTGAAGGCTCTAAAGGAGTGTGAAAGCTGGTTTAGCAAGTGGAGGCTAAAATTGAATGTAGACAAATGCAAGGCGATGTTTGTCTCCAAGAAGAGAAAGAGATCATTAGATTCTCTAACACTATATGGCAAAAAACTGGACTGGGTTGAAACTTATAAATATCTTGGTGTTGTTATTGACTCTAAACTTACCTGGACTCCCCACGCAACTTATACGTTGAATAAGGCCAGGAGAGCCAAGTTTAGCTTGATTGCTCTGCTGGGCCGGAATAGTGCTCTAAACATTGATAATAAACTCCTACTCTATAAGGTCATTGTTCGGACTATCTTGACCTATGGTATGCCCGTCTGGGCCACAATATGTAAAACTAGATGGAAAGAACTGCAAACGTTCCAAAACGTTACCCTTAGGACTATTGCGCAAAAAGATCGGAGAATTGTTCGCAATTCCTCCATTTATAATGACTTCAACATGACTCATATTGGCAAATACGTTCAAGGGCTCATGGAATCCATGCTGCCCAATATAGAAAATCATAGCAACGAGCTAGTCTCGGGCATTTTAAAGCATCCTATGCATAGAA
>JAHWFO010102147.1:277111-337386 GCA_023313115.1 Rhysida immarginata | reverse complement strand
CCCCCCCCCCCCTCCCCCTAAATCCCAATCAAATGAAGGACATTTTCCCCAACCCTAAGGACAAGATCTCTTCACTCCTCAAGTCAGGAATTTACGAAATTAAATGCGCACAATGTGATATGGTTTACAAAGGTCAGATGCGTCGAAGCATAGAAACCAGATACAAAGATCACCTAAGACATAGAAAGTTTGGAAGAAGTAACTTGTCCGCAGTTGCCAAACACTCCATCGACACCGGCCATGATTTTCATAATGTTAAACTGATAAAATCAATAAATAAAAGACACCTGTTGGATGCGTTCGAAAGCATTGCGATCCAGCGTACAGACAAAAATACGTTACTAAACTTAGATATGGGTCCGATTATCGGTTCACCTTTAATCAAGTGGTTGACCCAAACAACCAATCAAAAGAATTGACTTTGTTCGTGTCTTTCTTTTTCGAATTCTGATTGGTTGTAGTTCCTTATATATACTCATATTTTCCAAGACTCAGGTGAAGGCTCTAAAGGAGTGTGAAAGCTGGTTTAGCAAGTGGAGGCTAAAATTGAATGTAGACAAATGCAAGGCGATGTTTGTCTCCAAGAAGAGAAAGAGATCATTAGATTCTCTAACACTATATGGCAAAAAACTGGACTGGGTTGAAACTTATAAATATCTTGGTGTTGTTATTGACTCTAAACTTACCTGGACTCCCCACGCAACTTATACGTTGAATAAGGCCAGGAGAGCCAAGTTTAGCTTGATTGCTCTGCTGGGCCGGAATAGTGCTCTAAACATTGATAATAAACTCCTACTCTATAAGGTCATTGTTCGGACTATCTTGACCTATGGTATGCCCGTCTGGGCCACAATATGTAAAACTAGATGGAAAGAACTGCAAACGTTCCAAAACGTTACCCTTAGGACTATTGCGCAAAAAGATCGGAGAATTGTTCGCAATTCCTCCATTTATAATGACTTCAACATGACTCATATTGGCAAATACGTTCAAGGGCTCATGGAATCCATGCTGCCCAATATAGAAAATCATAGCAACGAGCTAGTCTCGGGCATTTTAAAGCATCCTATGCATAGAAAGAGATATCGTGATCCAAGGCATATACTTGATATTAATTTTGAAGACATTGATAATGTCATATTTCCAGATTACTGGACTTCATAGGTCGTGTTTTTATCTATTACTAGTGGTCTGCTTCTAGTCTAGACAGTCGTCAATCAAATTTTCCTCCACCAAGAGGAGGCAATTTTCTTTCATACTTTGGATGACCCTTGTGGGTACATCAGGCTTCTTTTCTAGCTCAGTGTATTTCCCTTGGAATATGATTATGAAGGGTGAGATTATGGAAGCTATGCTTCAAGTTCCACTTGAATACCGATACACTACACTGTTCGATTGTCGATTGTCAAGACTCAGGTAGTTCTCTCGTTGTCTTCGAGGTGCTCCTGGACTGCTGAATGATGGTAGCAATTGCTTCCGAAAAGTATTTCCAGAATCAGGTTGTATTTATCCTATTTCTTAGTGTTGTTGTGGTTAAAGAGTTTTTTATTAATATTAAGTTTCATATTTCAGTAATTGTTTTCTGTTTTGCTACATTAATATTTTTTAAAGGAACAAAAATTGGAACCAATTATAGAAAATGATTTTATGGAACCTGAATTCATGTTAGAGGACTGGTCAACAGAAGATCTAATAAAAGAAAATTAAGCAGCTGAGGCAAAGGTGTGAAACTCGAGAAAATGAAATAAAAATCACTTAATGAAAAATATTTTATTTCTGAAAAGAGGGTTAATTCACTCAAACAAGAACTAAATGATATTGTAGTAAAATTTTCCAGTTTAGAATTATACTACTCAGAGAAAACAAATGAAAATATTCTACAATGTGAACTGCAAAACAACTTTAATAAAGAGAAAGTTGCTACCCTTGAAAAGAGAATTTTCTCTTATGATAATATAAGCCATACAAAAAAACAAGTTGCTTTTTAAACCGGATTAGCAGATGACAAGATATTTATATCACTACAGTAAACTTTGTAATTCAAATCCAAACGGACCAACAAAAAATTTCGAATTAGGTGATAATTAGAATTTTAAGATATTGTTCATACTTGTACACAGAGGCCCAAAAACGCCCAAAAAATTCCTTACAAATTATATAAATCTATGGTACATTGTAGTAAATTGTACAGTATTTTGTGTTTCAACAAAATAAAAAATAATTACGCACTGGCAAGATTTTAAGCTATCGAAATGAAAAACAAAGTTAATTGAGAGAGAAGATAAACCTAAACCCAGTGGCTACCATCCTGGTGCTGGGATTTAGCTTCAATCCCGGTAAAGCACGGTGATTGGCTCATCTAATCACGTGGTACGGGAAATGGCGGCTGCGATTAGATTGCGATTCCGTGTGTTTTGAAGTGGGGCAATAATTCTATAGCTTGCAAGAATTAGAAAATCTATTAAAGCTATACAAAAATAACAAAATTCGTAGTTTTGGAAACGAGACTGTAGACATTAGAATACGCTTACAAAAAATACTACAAGCGTACGATGGGAGCGAAGCCTCTACTCAAATACTATGAAGTGAAGTTCGCATGTGATTTTTGGTGGACAAAACTACCGGCCTCCGAAAACTCCTAAAATTCGAAGTATTATTATTATCAATTACAATATTGTTTGTGATATTAATTGGTTGGTTCGGTCGGGTGATATTATTTTCGCATATTCCAGGACTTTCATACAAGACTGTGAGGCATTCATTTCCTTCATACTATCGTTATGTTGATATGTTAGTTTGTCATTGTCACTTGGAATAATACTGTGATTTTAGATTAATAGATAAGCATTAAACAGCTAACATGGGTAAAATAAAAGTAAAAAATTAGTTTAACGAATTAAAAAGTTTATTTAATTACGGTTTCAGGCATCTTGGCCCATACCACGACATACATGAGCCAATCACCGCACTCCACCGGGATTGAAGCTAAATCCCAGCACCGGGATGGTAGCCACTGCAAAACCTAAAAACTGTGAAAGTTACTTACAATTTTGAAGTCTTCAAATATAATTACATCTAGTCACCCTTGTGTGTACTGCTGGAGTCCTTATGATACTGAGCATAACCCCTAATTTATGTGCTTATATATACTTAAAGCACTAATGGAAAGCTAGCGCCAAGTGGATTGGCTACTGTATCCAGTCTGGCTATGGATAATCCAGTAGAAGAGCAATCGGCCAATTATATTTTTTGTAGAACAGTGCTTGTTCATATCAATCTGGGAATTAGTCACAAATTATTTTCGGAGTAACTATGACGTTCGAATTAGGCAATGAAAAATACATTAGTGTGTATGAAATGTACTTGATGATTTATTCGAATTAGAAAATTTGAATTATGCAGTAATATTTTAAAGTAAATGTAAACGATATCAAACGTTCCTTGCAATTTCTACGAATTAAGTGATAGATTCGAATTTGGCAGACTCTAATTACACGGAGTTTACTGTATTGGAACATTTTGCACCAAAGGCAGAAAGACTGAAATACTTGTATAGCAAAAACACAAGGATAATTCCTTATCAGAAAAACAATTTTAAAACGAGGTTTGCCTTCAAGATTAAGTTTGCTGGATGTTTTTCATGATTTTAGTGAGGTTAAGATTGGCACCCCAATTATAGAATTAGCCAGGTTGTTTGGTATATCTACGACCACAGTTAACAGAATTTTTACTACATGGGATTACTTTTTTATCCCACGAATTGAGACTTATGTAAAATTCCATCACAATATTCCGTAAATTTAAATTCACCTCCAGATTTTGCTGATTACCCAAATACAACTTTGTTAATTGATTGCACTGAACTGAAGATACAGCAACCTTTTATGCTGAAATCTCAGAGATACATTTTCTTTATATAAACATTCAAATAGTGTATAATAATTAGTTGGAATCACATCTGGAGGTTTAATGTGTTTTGTTTCACACTTATACAGGGGTTCGACTTCTGATCAAGAAATTGTTAGAGATAGTGAACTTTTAGAATTGTTAAGGCCAGGTTAGAGTCTCATGGCAGATAAAGGATTTAATATTTATTCTTAAATATTTCCAGTGGGGTTGGTCTGAATATCCCGCCAAAATTCATGGGAAAAAGAAAAAAAAGAAAGACATTCAGATGCCTGCAGATGATGTGGTTTCAACTAGAGAAATTGCTAGAGCTTGCGTGCATGTGAAACGTCTATTTGCAGAGCTAAAAATATAGTTGATCAAATAGTTAGTGTATGTTTTTACTTAACTTTAAACCATCCTTAATAAGGAGTAAATGATTGTAAATTATACATCAAGTCTATAAAAATAGATTTTTATTTTCTTAAGAAAGTCATGTAAACTGTGATATTCATCACTTTATAATCATATACATGACTGCTTGTATTGCCCATTTGTATACAAGGGTTGTTCATTCAAAACGTGTTTTAAACGTATTTCTGGAATAAATGCATATTTTAAAAAATGTTTCAGTTTTGTTAACCATTCTTCCAAAAATGTAGGATTGAAGTTGATCCTCTGAACATGGAGATCTTTGACCATAACAACAAAGTCACACAGCTTATATAAAAATATGCCTGATTATTTGTTTATATTATGTTTACAGATAATGTATAAAATAAATAATTTGAATATTGGAAGCTAGTTTTTCGTTTAATTTATCTGAAAATTTTAGTGGTCTTATGTTTGACAACCACTGTACACAGATTTGTGACATTTATTAAAGCATGGATTTTTATTCATTTGTCCTCCAAAATTCTCCAGTAACTAGCATTGAACACTCATATGCCGACCCAGCATTTTAGGATGAATTTTAAGACTTAAATTTCTTGACTTATACTTGAATATACCGTATTGACTCAAATCTAAGCCAACTCTTTTTTTTTTTTTCCTCCCCGTAAAATGATGTCGCAAAACTAACCCTCGGCTTAGATTCGAGACCAATTTAAATGAACTCCCTCCCCCAACCCAACACAGTTAAATAACCACACCCCCTCCACCTATGACTTATCCTGCCATTGTAAATTCAAGTATATATCATTTAAAAACAATAATTAATCAAATTGCATTAATTTCAGAGCAAAGTTTTATAGTGTGAGTGTCAGGTAACTAACTTCTTTTTTTTTTATTATATGGATAAATCACTGTGAGCATAGGCCTAAGTACATGTATGCATGAAGAATTTGACTGAAGTTCATTTCAAGCTTTTACTTTGTGTTTCATGCATGTTTCCTAAATCATATTTCACTTATTACACTACAATTTGTTACTTTAGGGACTTTATTGTAATAAGGACATGCAAAACGAGAGATTGTCAGAAAATGATTGAAAATTGTCGAAATTGCAATGACAATGATTAAAATATAAAAAGCTCTAAGATATCCTAAATCTTTCCTAAACAGGGAATGGATAGGAAAAGGTAAGAGTTGGGTTCTCTTACTTTTCTGGAGAACTCCTATCCAGGCTGGTCACATTAATGGAATCATTAGTTTCATCTCTTTTTATTACATTTACCTTTATTTTACACCATGAAAAGGGTATGGCACCTGGCTAAGAGTAAATACCAGTATTTTTTAAGCAATTCTTATTGAAAAAAAAATGTCAGGAAAGCCTAGGGTAAACAAAAATTAGAAAGAAAGGCTGTCTATATAGGAGGCGTTTATACAGCAGCACATCCCTAACGTTCGCAGAAACTAGCTTTCATAACTTTTATACAGTGTGATTTTAATGTAAGTTCTCAAACTATAGAAAATTATTTACTTATTAAGTGGAGATGATACAGTAATAAATGTAGATCACAAACGCTACCAAAGATGACATGATCTAGACAAACTTTTAATTATCAGAAAGATTAATATCACAGGAATCAGAATGCAAATTTAAAAAAAAAAAAAAAGAATCAAATGAAATGAAATTTTAGTCTCAACTTGGGAGTGAATATTAAACTAAATGAGTTTTCATAATACACGTATTTGTCTTTATAATTTTGGTATAAGTATAATATTTATCATACTTTTGTTTTTCAAAATAAACTATTTTATTGAATTAATTATTTGTGAAATTGTTGTACTAATTTTTTAACACGAAACATTTTTTTCCTACAAAACATGATGAAAATTTAAGGATCGCCTTATATTCGATCCTATATGGTATGTATTTAAGGATGAATATTCTTTTAATTTTGTCGTGCATTTTACTAAGAAGTCCCTGCATTTATTTCTGAATAGCATTGTTTATATCTGAACTTCTTTAACTTCTTAAACTACAGAAAGGTATATAAGCCAATGCTCATCTGTTTTAAGGGAGAAAAGAGGCTGTATCATTACAATATCTCCATAAAATATTTTTGCTAAGGACATCCCTTTTGTACGAAACATACACCAATCATCCTGGATAATTGAATAACTCAAAGGGAATGCATGGTACATCCGTTTAAATTCCATGTTTAAATTTAAACTATTTTATTGCAAAAGTAACCAACTGAAAAGAAATGAAGCTTTCTGATAATAAATTATCTTTAAAAACATTTTTCAGTATTAAATACTCATGCAGGTGGTATCAATTTTTATATTTTAAACTCTCTCAATAACGCCTTTAATGCATGAAATCATTCTCAAAAATCTTTCTACAACATTTCAATTTTCAAACCATCTCAGAGCAAAATCTGCAAGGGAATTTCTAGCTTTTCTATCTTCAAGCTGCCATCTAGATTCAATTTATTGTTTTAGGGATAAAGTTTTAATCTAGGAAAATATCTGCATTCAATGCAGAAATAGTAAATATTTGAAAAATTTCACTTTCTCTGATGTTAGGATAATTTTTACAGAATTCCCTGACAATTCCCGATTTTTCTACAATTTCACATTCGCCTTTAAGCCCCAATTTTCTGTGGGAAACAGGACATGGCTCTCCATCACTAGATATCACTAGCACCCCCCCCCCCATCCTCTCAGTCTCCAGACAAGACCTTTTCATATGGAGACATGCAAAAGAGACTGTTTAGGCCACCATTGTCGGGAAAACCGATTTTAAAAACTCAAATCACAGCAGCAGTGGAAACTGTAAAAGTTTCTTCATCAACCCCACAGAAAAGACCTCTCCATGAAATTCCCTATAATAATTGCAATGAAGTCTATCAAAGGAAATCAAAAAGGAATATCATATTAGGTTTAAAGTGCATTATGCCCACTTAAGAATTTAGATGGCCAGAAAAATCTGCTGTGACAAAATACTTATTGCAAACAGGTGATAAAAGTTTTAAAATAAGATGTCAAATGCCTGTAATAAATTGACAATACTGGATGCATTTGAAACTCTAAAAATCAAAAGGAAAAAAACTAAACTGCTGCCCTTGGGGTTCCCAATACTTTGATCTCATGAAGAGTACCGACATTAACAGATATTGATTTCTTATTTAATTTTTATTATTCTGTTTTCATTTTGTAAATTTCAAGTTCGGTATATTTGTTTCCGTTAGTAATTTGTTTTTTTTTTTTTTTTCATGTTTATCATTTTTTAGGGATATATAATTTAATTCAATTTAAAATTATCATTGGCTCTATTTCATGAAAAAGTTTCCTATTTAAGTTCTACTTTGCATTCCACAGAATAACCACCATGGGGTAGCCAAAATACTTATACTTGGATTCACTAAGAGTTTGCAGTGGAGAAAGGTGTTACGTTTTGAACAGTCGTTTGTGTTGTGGATCGCTCTTTTAATGTAAATGGTCACTAAAAAATACTTGCAACAAGCAGAAAAACTGAAAATATTTAATTAATTCAATCTGAGTTAAATTGCTATAAACAAGAATATTACTGAAATACATTCCTGTTGATATAAGACAAGGCCTTCCAAGAGCTCCTTGCTTTCATTAGAACACAAATTATAATGCTTCTTTTTTAACAACAATGGGGGTAAAACACTTAAAAACTCTTACATAAGTAACGCCATCTCTTGACACTACAAAACTTAATACGATAAAACTTAATCTCTTAACAATATAAACTTAACAATACTGCTATAACGAACTATCCCCAAAATCCCCCTTTTTCGTTCTTGCAGTATAACGAAATCAAATAAATGTTAATTTAATATTATTTAAGTAGGAAAATAGACCAGGAGTCTACAAACTACCATGTGCCAAATGTAATGCGGTTTACTACGGGCAATCACGGAGAGCAATCAAGACAAGAATTGGTGAACATTTGGCATGTATCAGGAAAGGAAATTTTGCAGTATCGAGATTCGCTGACCATATCCTAGATTGCCAACATGACTATAATCCTGAAGTCTTTGAAATTATTTACAGCACAAGTGACCCGAAACTGTTGAATTTCCTGGAGTCGTATGCCATCACCAGTGAAGAACCTGCTAATTTACTAAACAGTGACTTGGGCCCCATGGACGTGACACAATTGAGAGACTTGGCAAAACTTTTGCATATTCCCAAACTGACCTATGGAAAGAATAAACGCACCATAGACAACAATGATTCCTGATTGGTTGATCATCGTCTACCAGTAATTTCAATTTATGTACTTTAAACTTGCATTTATTTCTGTTATTGGATTGTAACTAACTGTCTTTTACTATATAAGTGACTCTGTAATTCTTCTACTTTATCAGAACAGAACTCCTCTGGTCTGATCAAGTTCTTGTATTCGCTGAGGAAGGCAGCTTGGCTGCCGAAATGCGCATACGTTGTAATAAACATCTGATGTGGAATAGTGGTTTCCTGTTGTTCTTGTTAATCTGTGTCCACAGTTTCTGGCTTCATCTCCTTCTATATTATTTAAGTGTTTATTCAATAGTTCACCAGGAACATCTTTTGTTAAAATGTCTGCTTCAAGATCTTTCAAAGCCACATATTTTATTTCAAAGTGTCCTTCTTGAATCTCGTCTCGCACGAAATAATGTCGACGATCAAAATGCCGATTTTTACGAGATGTCTTCAGGCTGTCAATCCAGTCAATGGCTGACTTGCTATCACTCCATATTGATATAGGTTGTGCAACTAAAGTGTCGAAACCTAGTTCACTCAAGAAATTCTTGAACCAAATGCCTTCACTTATGGCCTCCGAAGCACTGATCAATTCAGCTTCCATTGTCGACATAGCCACAAGTTTTTGTTTGCTGGATCGCCAACTGATTACCGATTCTCCTAACTTCACGAAGAAACCATTAAACGAACGAGCCTCCTTGGATGTACCCCAACTAGCATCACAAAATATTTGTAAATTTCCTGGAATGTTATTGAAGACGAGTTTCTTTTCTTTCGTTCCATTAAGATATCTCAGTACTCTTTTAGCTGCCACCAAATGAATATCTCTTGGGTCTTTTAGGTATTGTGATAGTTTGCTGACAGTAAAAGAAATATCGGGTCTAGTGGCTACAGATAGATATCCGAAGCTTCCAATCAATTCTTGATAATACGATGGATCTATTTTTCCAGAATTTTCAAATTCATCCAAGTTTTGTCCCACGGTTCCAGGGGTTTTAACTGGTTTACTTTCCATCATTCCAAATTTCAATAAAATTTCATTAATATAATCAGTTGATCAATAGAGTAGCCCCAATTATGCTGCTTTATATTTATTCCAAGGAACTTATCGCTATCTGCAGACATTTTTATTTTTATATTTTTCTGTTTAAGCTTATCAATCAATTGGTCTATTTCATTTGATGAGGCACTAAGTACTACACAATCATCCACATACACCCCTATATAAATTCGTTGATGGTTGATTTCCCCAGAATATACACGTGGATCAGTCTTTGTAGGTCTGAGTCCAATCGATTCCAAGACAGTTTTGAACTTTAAGAACCAATGTCTGCCTGCATCTGGTAATCCGTATAAGCTGCCTGTGACTTTTAGTACTGTATCTTGCTTGACGTCTAAAATTTTGGGTGGTAACATGTATACATCTCTGTTCAACTTCGCATGGAGGTATGCCGTTTCCACATCAAAATATTTGATTTGATAATTGTATATTGAAGCTAGTGCGAGTAAAGTTCTAAGTGATTCAAGTCTGATTACTGGACTCGCAGATTCCTTGTAATCTATTCCACATCTTTGTCATGAGCCATCCGCTACCAGTCTCGCTTTATATACAGGTTTACCATCTTTCTCCTTGATAGAAAATATCCATTTAATATTTATGACTTTCATATCTTCTTTCCTAACCTCTTCCCAGACTTCATGCTGCCTAAGAGAATTTAGTTCCTTTTCCATTGCCATTTTCCAATTGTCTGCTTCCTTGGACTCTATAGCCTCTTTATAGCTTCTCGGAATTAATTCCGTGACTGCACTTGTACTATATTTTGGATTTTCCTTCCTTTCTCTCGAAGACCTTCG
Source organism: Rhysida immarginata (assembly GCA_023313115.1). NCBI lineage: Eukaryota > Metazoa > Arthropoda > Chilopoda > Scolopendromorpha > Scolopendridae > Rhysida > Rhysida immarginata. The sequence continues at coordinate 326,986 of JAHWFO010102147.1, read as the reverse complement.
TACTCCTCTTTCAATCATCAATTGCTCGTATTCTTCTCTTTCTTTCTTTCGTCTTTCATCTATAACTTGTTTCGATGATCCTTTTTTTCTTCCTCTCCTTTTCCATACTTCCTACCTCTATATCATCTTTGATTTCTTGACTACTATTATGATCTTCTACACCTTCTTCAAGATTACTTTTAACGTCAATTGATTCTTCCATATGATTATTTACATCTTCTTTACTATGTACATTGTCTTTTTCCATTGTCTTCAAGTCATCATGATAATAATCACCAGTTGTTTTTAACTCTATTCCTGTAGCTAGCTCATCATTTTCCACTTCATTACCAAGTTCATTCTCGTTGACCGAAAACAATTCATCAATATTTATATATTCTTTTTCGTTTAATTTATCTAATTCTCTCACATATCCTCTTTTGTCTTCGATAAATATTACATCACGTGATTCAATTATCTTTCGCTTGACTTGATCATATAACCTATATGCTCTTCTCTTTCTAGAATATCCAACAAATATGGCGGGTATGCTATGATCATCCAATTTCTTTACATTGTCCTTAAGAATCTTGTAATATGCCAAACACCCAAATATTCGCAGATGCTTCATACAGGGCTTTTTCCCATACCATATTTCTGATGGTGTTTTATTCCTTACTTTTGTAGGAGTTATATTATGCAAATACGACGCTGTTGCTACTGCCTCGGCCCAAAATGATAATGGCAGTTCACCATCTTTTAACAAACTTCTTGTTATAGTTACAATAGTCCTGTTACCTTTTTCTGCTATTCCGTTTGATTGGGGGGAATATGGAGTAGTCAATTCATGTTTAATCCCTTTCGTCAAAAGGTAGTGTCTCAAAGTTTCATTGCAAAATTCTCCTCCATTATCCGTTCTAATAGATTTCAATTTTCTTCCTGCTTCATTTTCTCGTAGTTCTATAACCTCTTTTAATTTTTCAGTGGTTTCGTCTTTGGAGTTCAGGAACTCGACGAAGATTCGTCGACTATATTCATCAATTATTATCATGAAATACTTGCTTCCTCCTATTGACGATACTTGTAATGGGCCACATAAATCTACATATATTCGTTCTAATATTCCCGAACTGCTGTCTTTATCACATGTCTTGAATGGCTTCCTAACCTACTTAGTGACTATGCATATTTCACAATTTTCAATTTTCCCACATAATTTTGTCAAGTCCTTGGTTAAGTTTTTATTGACTAATTGTTTAAGATATTTTTCATTAATATGTCCTAACCTTCGATGCCATGTCTGGAGATCAACACAGTTTGCAGACATACACCTTTCCTCATACTTTGAACTATTAATTAGCATATCTATCATGAACGCATTTCTTTTTAATAAACCTGATGCTACCATTTGGCCGGTTGTTTGGTTGATTATAGTTACTCCATTTTCATCAAAGATAACTTTATTTCCTTTCAATACCAGCTGTGACACCGACATTAAGTTTTCTCTTAGGTCGGGTACCACTAAAACGTCATCCATTTTAATTGGTATTCTTGTATTATATTTTGTTTCAGTGAATCCCTTTAGTGATCCTCTCTCCTTCGATTCAATTTGTCGATTTTCTTCAGCGGTTGCTATTGGTATAAATTCTGGAACAGCATTAATCAATTTACAATCATCATTTATCATATGAGATGAACTTGCTGAATCCACTATCCATGTCACCTTGGATAAACTTTCATTCATATTTTCTTCATCCCCAATAAGGGTGTTTGCACAAAATGCATTTTCTCGCATAAAATTGGTAGTTTCTTCTCTTTTTTTATAATTATACTTTTTGTGATTCTCGGATGCGTTTGAGTAACTATTTAATGTCTTATTATTCCCTATCTTTTCTGCATCACTAGCCTTAAATTGTCGAAATGATCCTTCCTTAGACGATCTATTTCTATGCCAACAATTACGAGATTTATGTCCGATTTTTCCGCAAGTGAAGCATTTAATTTTCTTTTTATATTCATATGTATTAAACGCTTTTGTGTTATCTGATTGGAGTATATATTTTTCCTCAAAATGAATTAAAGCATCTCTGGCCATTTCAAAGTTTACATCTGATATGGAGTACAGTGAGGTAACCACCTGAGCATATTTTCTAGGTAAACCTTCTATTATATAACTTATTAACTCTTGATCTTCAACACGTTCTCCACACTCATTTAACTCATTAACTAATTTCTGGCATCTCAGCAGATAACCATCCATTGTTTCATCGCTTAATTTGCTAAGCCGTGCAATCTCTCTCCTGAGTTTGGTTTTTTTCTGGAATTCCAACCATGCATATCTTTTCTTTAAGCATTCCCATATATCCTTTGCTCGATTTTTTCCCTTAATGGCTAAGGCCTGATCTGGAGAGATTGAAAGAATAATGGCTGCATAGACCTCATCATTTTCCTTCGACCAGAGTTCCCATTTTTTCAATTCTGCTTCGTCTTTAGAATCTTTGTCTGGCTCATCTTCCTCCAGTATATGATATAAATGTTTACCTTTAAGTAATGCTGACAATCTCAAACTCCAGATTGAATAATTTTGCGTATTTAGTGTCTCTATTCTGCTTAAGCCTTGCATATCCATTTTCTTATACAGATGCGGATCCTTATATTTATTTTCTACTTACAGATAGAAGATCTTGGCGATTTTCTTTTAAAAAAATCCGTCTCACCAAAAAGAAGAAATTTCTCTATTTCTCTTGATAACCACAGACCTCTGCTACCATTTGTTGTGGATCGCTCTTTTAATGTAAATGGTCACTAAAACATACTTGCAACAAGCAGAAAAACTGAAAATATTTAATTAATTCAATCTGAGTTAAATTGCTATAAACAAGAATATTACTGAAATACATTCCTGTTGATATAAGACAAGGCCTTCCAAGAGCTCCTTGCTTTCATTAGAACAACTTATAATGCTTCTATTTTTAACAATAGGGGGGAAACACTTAAAAACTCTTACATAAGTAACGCCATCTCTTGACACTACAAAACTTAATACGATAAAACTTAATCTCTTAACAATATAAACTTAACAATACTGCTATAACGAACTATCCCAACAGTTTGGAGGGATACCTCTCATCCTAAAGAAACTCTTCCCTACAGAAAAAATATATTAATCTCTATAAATGTGATATTAATCTCTATAAACATAAGAAAGTTTCTATGTTAGCGAAATCTATATTATAGGCATGAAAACGAATTTTTTATAAACATTGGCAATGTTTAAATTTCGTGCATATACAAGTGCATACATATCACCGTTATATGAAGTTAAATCATGGCAGCAACATCACCTCATCGGTATTTCGTCAAATTTAAAAATATAAGCGTAAGGGAATAATCGAAAAGGTAGGCGAGGAGGTTAACTTTGTGACATTCCATGAGCCCGGCGGGAACGGAGCATTAGTTGATGCTCTGTTGTTTGGGGCACCAGATGAGTGCATGGTTGGTTTTATTATTAAGTACAGGGTGATTCAGTCAATTTCTGACCATTTCAGTATGATATTTTAGGCACTTCGGAGTTTTTATTCCCGTGGAAAAGTCTTGATGGTATGCTCAATGTGGCCACCACGAACGTTTTGAACTGCTCGCAGCCGAATGGTGAAGTTGTTCATACCTCTATCCACGATTTCTGCATCCACAAGGGTGCAGCAGTCGACGATGCTTTGTCACAGCTGGTCTAGGGTTCTTGGTGCTGTAGTGAAGACACTGTCTTTAAGGAACCCCCAGAGATAAAAATCACATGGGTTTAGGTTAGGACTCGTAGGGGGCCAAAGAAAGCCACCCCCGAATCGATCTGTAAACCTGTTTGAAATGACAATTTCCGAATTTCTGATTGAGAAAGTCTAGCACTTCATTAGTGGTGAGAGGCATAGCCCCATCCTGTTGAAACCATTGATGTCGAAGCGGTATACGCCTCCTTCGCAGCTCGGGGATGAAGAAGGTTTCCAACATGTTAAGGTAAGCCTGTGACGTTACGGTGCCCTCAAAAAAGAGCGGACCAATGATGTCTCTTTTGGAAATCAAGCACCAAGCCATAACCTTTCGTGGATGAAGAGGTGACTTATGGATCTCATGCTGGGAACCCCAAAAACGAACGTTGTGTTTATTAACATCACCTGACAGATGGAAGAAGGCCTCATCTAACACCCACAGGTTGTCCACAATGTCCTGATTGGCTTCCATTTCTGCTCCAAACTCCATTGCAAATTGTTATCGCTTCTGTCTTCCAGTGTCTGTTAACTCCTGATAAACATGGATCTTATACTGGAACAGGTGTAAATCCTTTCTCAAAGTTCGCCACGTCGTGGTATACGACAGCCCTTCTTCAATAGATAGGCAGCGCACAGATTTTTTGGTAGGGGAATCGACCAACCTTGTGCGAACATTTTCAACAACTTCGGCTGTTCGAACACGAGCTTCACTCCTGCTCTTTTTTTTGCTTTTAACACATCCAGTGGCACGAAATTGCTTGACAATATCCATGATTGCTTGCCTGCCTGGTGCGTCTCGACACTTATACTCCTTCTGGAACTTTCTTTGCACGGTTACAGGTGATTTTGTCTCGAAAGATCATTCGACAACCTTGCATTTCTGCTCTGTTGATAAAGCGGGTGCCATTTTTCAACAATACGATTTTCATGCAGCGCCGTTGCAACAATACAAACTCCAACTATTTAGAAATTCGATATGGCACTCTTATTCTTTCAATTGTTTATCCCTAATGGTTTATCATTGTTTATCTTTCGAATGAAATGGTCAGAAATTGACTGAATCACCCTGTAGTTTAAGTGTTATGGGGAGGGGGTGTATTTTACTGTATTGTGTGCTTACGCGGTGTTCAAGGGGTTTTGTTTATGTTTCTTGAATATTATTTTAGCGATCGACATTGCCGTACTCACTGTTCGCCAACGGGTTCGCAATTGTTGGGGAGCTGGCATTGTTTTCTCAGCTAAGGTTCTGAGAAAACTATGCTAGTCTGCCAGCAGTCGATTGTTGGGTTGTTTTTAGAAAAGAAGATGATTTTAATCCCCCCCCCCCCCTCCCCTGCGCTGAGGTTACAGGGAATGAAGCTGAGCTGATTGCTGTCTCAGAACAATAACAAGCTTTCAAACACGTAAACCTAATGTTGTTGGTAGCGATCGATACTCGCTTATTAATACGGAATGATTTCTGAAACAGCCCGTTTATGATTAGAGAAAAATTTTCCGGAATAAAGGCACAAAAGTAAACAGAATGTGTACTAATATGACAAAAAAGGAAAAAATAAGTATGTGGATAATAGTAAATAAAAGAAATAAAAAACTCTTTCACCACAACAAAAAGAGTTTTCGTTGTGGTCAAAGTTTTTTATTTCTTTTATTTATGATTAGAGAGTTCAGTTAATAACATTAAATTATAAGTTTGCTTTGATAGAATCGTTTTTGAAAATTATTTATTACAACTGCATCGACTATGTTGGACCGTAAAAAAATTCGAATGCTGACGGCGTCGCCGTTATAAATGCCACGCGGCGTGCTATGCTGAACAGCTGAAACATCCCTGCCCCAACTGAGATGATGGCAATGGTGAGTGACTGATTTGATTATTTCCTTGTGGACGAGTGTCAACGATATTGGAAGTTGTATGGAAACAACTCCACTTTTTTGCCTCGACGCTTCTGCTAGTTGAATTTCGTGATGAGACTAAGTTCACTCGACGGTATGCCATTAACCCGGCATCACTCGCGCCAAATTTTATAACAGCACTACCCGTGCTGCGGTGTTTACACCTCACTTTTTAAAAGTGATTTTATTTGATAAAAAAAGAACTCATTGCAATTTCATTTGATAACTCAAGATATTGCAATTTATGACCACATATACAAATGAGAAGAAAATAAGTGATTTTAAAGTGATTTTTAAGAAATCATGTTTATGTCAAAGATTTACTTACATGACTGCTCGCGCAGCGGTGTTTGCACCACAAAGTGAGACCAAGCGTAGAAAACATAGCTTTAATCTTCACTTTCGATAAAATGAATGAGATCAACACCGGCGCTATCTGTTGCCAGTAACTTGTTCTTGAAATACATGGAAGTCATCACATGGTAGCGCCTCTGTATGATGAGCTATATCAAAAAAATCAAAAAGTGCGGTGTAAACACCGCTCGCGCGAGTGACGCCGGGTTAATAAACTGATGCTAAGTGGGACCACAGACTTGGTTATTCAAGCTGTTATTTGAGCAAAGGACATCTGTAGTTAAAAGGAATAGTATTGCAATTTTCATAATTTAAAATGATTCTAGGCATATTAGAAAACCTCCTAAAGAGCAACTGCCCCGGTGTTTTCATGAGTAAAGCGTGGCAAGTTGGACCAGTGTAAACTGTGGAAGATGTAAACGAAACAGTCACGTGGAGTTATCCGCGGTGTTTCAAATCTGGAGTAACACAATTTGGTGAATGCGTACAGAACTAAACACGAGAACATTCACATTGTCCCAGAGGGATAGAAGCTTCTCTGTCCCAAGGGCTCATGCAAGTGCACAGAGGCCCGTCGATGAAGGGGGTTACTGTGTTCCTCCCCCCATTTTCAGAGTTTGAGTCATAAAGGGGGCACACGACATCTGAATTGACATTGGTTTATGCATGCAGTCGAGAATCCTTTATGCAGACAGAACATAGCTTGGGGACAACCGTGCCTGAGTTTACCTGCACCACGGAGAGAAACCACTTGCTGCGGTCTTAAATTGTAGCACATGAAATAAGGCACAGAAGGTTCCTTTGGTGAGGATGTAGTCAGTAAGGCTAGTGGAAACAGATAGAATTTAGCGATTATAAGAATTATTTGATGAATGATTTGATAAGTGATTCTGTAGAGCATATGCATTGAAAGAGAGAGAGAGAGAGAGAGAGAGAGAGAGAGAGAGAGAGAGAGAGGAGGGGGGAAGCCCTCCAAGTGTCAAATATAGCATAATCATAACAGTCAATGTAATTATTGTATACCTAATTATACTCTGCGGAATTATTAAATTTTATTGTCTTATTATTATTAACCACGTCTCATTATTATTTTAAATTAACCACGTCTTATAGTGTCAATGTCTATCCCAATAAAACAGGCCCCGAACCCATGACTGGCAAACACGAAGTTGTTGTACGTGTTCATTGACAACCAGCAGCGTAGGGGGAGGCACATCACAACTTAAACAACATAAAAAAGGAAATAGAGGTTGCAAATTGCAGGAAATAAAAGCGGTAGTGAGGGAGGAAGAAAATATGGAAGGGGAAAAAGTTATTTTCTGTAAACATGTACAGAGTGTTGCAAAAAGGCTCCCTTAATGCAATGCGTAACACTTTCTCCACTGCAAACTCTTAGTAAATCCAGGTATATGGATTATCTTGTCTTATCTTTCAAGACAAGATGTGTTTATTTAATCATAGATTTCATTATCCAGGGTCTTCAATTATTTAATTTACTTCTCCTTACTTTGAAGCGTAGGAAAATAAGACAAGTTGATTGATACACGGGAGATTCAGAAAATACGAGGGTGTTAAATAGTTCAGTTAAAAAGTGAAGAAAACTGTACTTCATTCTAAATAAATGTTCAGCCAGCCATGTAATTTGAAAATAAGCTTTGTTTAAACTCATATTTTTACAAGATTAAATGTGGGCAGGTTATTATTTTGTACCAAAATAGTAGGAGAAAATGAAAGAAAAACTACATTTTTAAAGTTTTGTCTCCTAAGCGATAATTTCAGCCATTTGTGAGACACTGACCTGAGATATACATTTGATAAAAGCTTGGAATGTCCTCTTATCAGAGTATGTCTTATTTTACAATGTATTCACCATTCCTGCCCTCACATTTGCAACAATGTTGGACAAGTTTATTTCATTTTGTCAGCAAAGAAATCGGGCGTCTGTTGTTAGCACCAGTGACGAACTGCTGCTTTCTGGATTGTTGTCATTCATACTCGTTGCCATCTGACATGCGTTGCCATAAACAACTCATCCTTCAATGAATGTCTAAGTGCAGAATCCTCTGCAGTGAAGAATTCAATGATAGCACATTTTTTCAACCAAACGCCCATATACGGTGCCATTTTCTCGAATATTCTGCGCACCTATGACGTTGTAGATAGATGCCACTTAATATCATGATAGTCAATGAATCAACCCTTCCTTTCATATCAGTTTCACATCCGCATCTCGCAAATTGCTGAAGCTATGGCATAGAACGCAAAACTTTTCAAAACACCCTCGTAATTTTATATAGCAATTTAAATATAGGCCAGGCAATTATAAGGCTCTGCTCCTACGAGCAAGCTGTGTTATACGATAAGTTTTAATCATAATTTATGACATAGACAAGGATTCATTGAATAAAAGTAATTATTAAACTAGTAAAGAATTAAATAAATAAAAACTAACATTTACCCTCTCGGACCATGACACTGATGTTACTGAATCGCCATCTCCTGACAAATCACATAATCTTGTTACCTGCCAAACCAAAAGATGTTATAATCTTTTCAATGATTAATTCCACTAATTCCGATGTTAATTCGTTTCTCACCTGACTAGTACAAGCACTCCACAAATAAACACAGGTGCCAAGACCTACACTCAGAACATTCTGTGATGACCAATCCACAAGATTCAAATAGAAATCATCTTGGAGTTCAGGTGCATCCAACACTTTAAAAGGAATTTTGGATATTTTTCTTGAAGCCTTAAAAAATATAAATATATATATTAAAAAAAAGTATATCAAAACTTTATCTCTGCATAAAAATTTCTTAAAATTATGAATTTTATTTTTTATTAAATCAATCAAATGTGGAATAGAATTCTTAAGTGGAGAATTGGTTTATTGATTCTTAATTCATTTTTCAAAAATGTTACCCAAGTTTAGTTTAAAACTTGTGCTGATTTTAATATAATTGAAGGTCACATTTTTGGATACCGTTATAAAAAAATAAAAGCCAAACTACAGTCCTCATCCGATAAGTTAAACCTCGACCTTGAAGAAAAAAGGATTATTCTATTGCTAAAATGGAAGGCAAGAGGATGAAAAAAAATCTGATGTAGTGCAGGAAGTACTAGTACTACATCAGATTTTTTTCATCTCTTGCCTCCAATTTTAGCAATAGAATAATTCTTTTTTCTTCAAAGTCAAGGTTTAACTTATCGGATGAGGACTGTACTTAGGATTATTTTTTTATTTACCGTATTTGTTTATCATGAAGCATGCATTCCAAAGAAAAAGTAAAATGGAATTATGGCATATCATGAGTTTTACCAAGGACCTCAGAAAATAAAATGCTATGGAAACGACTGAAAATAAGTGCCCCCTGATGCTAAGTAGAAAAACTGGCCAATCAGTAACCAGGAAGGAGACCTAATTAGATGAAATCATGAATGATCCCAAGGTTCAAGTCAATGTTCAAAATTAAGTTTGTTGTTCAAGAAAATTATCCTTTTTACATGTATTAAATTTATGCCTTGAAATTAAATAAGGCCTAAATTAATAATAAGCACAATTTTACAACTCCAGATAGGCAGTGATATTAAATATCAAAAAATTATTCACTAATGTCCATTTTACAATGCAATAACAATTTTATTCATTATGAATATAGCAGACTCTCTTCCTTTCAGTTATCTTCAGTATTCATTTACAACTGATTTTTTAAATTTCTTACAATGCAAATTTTTAAACTTAAACAATACTTGTATAATCATTGTTACATATTTTACGCTGTTATATTGTATTATTTTTTGATATTAAAATGAGTTGTTCTTAATTATTTTATTATATCTTATTTTACATTTGATTGTATTATTTGTATGATATTACTTTTCACTAATTTTAATTATAAAGTTTCCATAATCTTTTGTTTTTGCTTAGTAATTCTTTTCTCTTCTTTTAGTATTTGGCTGAATAATAAATTGCTATCAACTAATTCCATGTTATTTAAAATTTCTTGTGGATAATATTTGTTTAGCATAAAAATAAATAAATTTTCAATGATTATTATTTTTTTTTTATCCAATGCAAATTAATTTTGTAGATTAGTTTGCATGTTTCTTTGTAATTCACAGTTTTATGTTTGCTTAATAGGATGTGTTCTGCGTATTTGGAGTTTTTTAGTGCATTTTTGATATAATATATATGTTCTTTGAATCTAGTTTCTAAGTTTTTCCGATAAATTTTGTTGCATTCTTAACATTCAATTTCATATAACCCACTTTGTTATTTTTCTGTAATTTCTTTTTTGTTTTCTAATAATGTTAATCTATTTTTGGACCTAAATGCTACTTCTATATCTTTCTTTTGGAATATTTTTTTAATTTTGTAGTAAGGGTTATTAATTAAACAGGGTTCGCACACTTGACTCACAACAAAAATCAAGGACTTTTAAGGACTTTCAAGGACTTTTTAGAAAAAATTTAAGGACCACATTATATGGATTTTATAGTAGTTATTAAAATATTTTTTAATAGCGAAATTATTTTTACAACTATATATTTTTACACTTACAATGGTTACATATTTTTATATATTTTCGGGGCGAATGAATCTTGACAAAAGCTGTATTAAAATTTTTGTTAAATCAGTAGCTATGAATGGCAACATTGGTTTATCAGTTTGATACATTTCCAAGAAAGGTAATATTAATTGTGCTATTGATTGAAAACATAAAATTTTAACATCAGTTAACACATCTTTATAAGCTTGTTTTAATTTTTGAAATGATTGAGTTTGAGGTTCTTTAGATTTCCCACACTCTATTGCTTTAATATATATAATAATATGTGGCCATACCTCCAGGAAACGTTTAGTAACAGGCACATTTTCTAGCCAACGGATATGACAAAATTTTAATGGGTACACTCTGCAGCCAGTAATATTTTGATAATCTTCTCTTCTAGCAGGACTGTTCTTAAAAAGTTGATATGCACTTGACAGAATCCCTTCGATATCCCACATCGAAGCATTTGATCCATTTCTGAATGCACCATTAACTATATGTAAGCCACAACTACCCACATTTAATAAAGAAATGTTGCAGTATTTTTTCAGTTGCAGTGAAATATTATGATAAAATTTCCAGTTTACTGCCGGGCCAACCATTGATAACTGAACAAGTTTATTAAAAGACAATTCATTTTTTTCAAAAATTGAAGTAAACTTATCACTTACATCCATAGCAGAAGCATGTCCCAAAAAATCGGAATGAAAATATCTGGTCACTACTTGATCGGCTTCCCAGATACGTACATGAAAATCGATTTGTTTTTCTTGCAGGTGATCATTTAATGATTCATCAACAACAAGACATAACTGTCTTTCTCTCGGATGCTATTTTTCAATAAAGAATAAAACTATGGTGCGATGCCAAAACAGCATAAATAAGCACACTTGCGCTCACCACAAGAAAATTTTTGGACGATATCACTGTCTGGAGACATTTTTTGAAAAAGTAAAGTATTTCCATCACAAGATTTATATGAATAATGTTTGTCAACAACATTCAAAGCCCACAAAATCTCTGCAGATAACGTATCCGTGTTGCTAACGCAACTAGAAAGTGTGGGATCTGGTATTTTTTCACTAGGAACAGTAAAATTTCGATCACGCACCTTACAAAATGACTGAATCTTGCAAGTGTTCGTCAAACTGCTGTATGAAGATTTATGCTTTTGCCCTTCCATATGACTTTTAACAGCTGATTCGCCCATTGAAGAAACATCAAACAATTTTGAACACACACAGCACCACGCTTTATGTTCGTTTCGGGGCTCCCGCCGTAACCAGTCAGCGTATTTTTCATTCTGTAGCCAGTTATCATTAAATCGACAATTCCCTGGCATGTTGATGTGATGTTCGTCTTCTTTTTAATGACGAAAAAAAACGTATGTTGCCATTATGTTATCCAACATGGAGACATCCAATCAAAACTTGATATTGATTTGCTGCGATTCTAATTTATCTGCGTTCTTAAAAAGATGACCGATCACTTTTAAACCAGAGACGGTTAAGATCGCTTTCTTAACCGTCTCTGTTTTAAACTTTAGTGGGAACGCAACCGCCACAGATTACTATAAAAAAAGTAATATCTTCATCGAAATTATAGTAAAGTGCAACAAATAAAATTGTTAAGTTTAAATTTTCTCAACAAAAGTAAAAATTTAAGGACTTTTAAGCATCTTTCCCAGATTTGAAGCATCTTTAAGGCCTTGAAACCGAAAAATTGAAATTCAAGTACTTTCAAGGTTTTTAAGGACCCGTGCGAACCCTGATTAAAAAATACGCAAATAAATGGCTAACAAACCTTTCCAAGTCCCCTCTACTGATACCATCTGCCTTCTCCTTCGCACTATCCTCACCTCCAATTTCTTCACTTTTAACAATGAGTATTATATCCAGTCCAGTGGCACTGCTATGGGCTCCAAAATTTATATATTATATCCCCTATGCCAACATTTTTATGGGGAGGTGGAAGACCAACTACTTTCCACGTCTCCCTTGAAGCCGTTGGTCTGGCTACGGTATATTGACGATGTTTTCCTGATCGTCATTAATTATTATTATTATTTTTATTTTTTATTAATTATTATTTATTTGCTTTTTATTTTTTAATACCTTTTATTGTATTCCAGGGTTTTTGTGTCTCATCCTTCTCTCATATATATCAGTCTTTAATTTTGTAGCTAATATTTCCTTGAAAGGTTAAGCAAATTCTTTTCTTTTTCTTTTGTATTTGTACTATCTTGTTTTTCTCCAATTTCTGTTGCTATATTAGTGATAGTTTTATTTATTTGAACTTCTTTGTGCCCATTTCCAATTCCGATTTCTTTTTCTCTATATTATTCTTTTATAGGGTATTTTAAAGCTGTATTAGATTTCTAAATGCCGAGTTTTTGTGGCTCCATGGTCGATTTGAATTTTTGTGTATAGCATTTATAGTTGTAGTTGGTGTCCTGTAATTATTGTATTCTAATTTTATCTTATTGTCATTTTCTATTTTCTTTATCATTATGTCTAAATCATTTATTTTATTATTTTTTTCTACTTCATATGTGAATTTTATTTTGTCACCCAGTTTGTTTAAGTCTATTACAGTAGAACCTTGTTTTTACAAATCTCAGGGGACCAGTAACATTTATTCATAAAATCAGAACTTCCTATAAAAAAAAAAGAAGAAAACAAGCAGCAAATAAAGAAAAAAACAACTGAGGCGGTATTTTAAATATATATAGTCTTATACATTAGTTATTAGAGTTTTGAAAATGTTTTAGAATTGTTGTCAGATGCAAATTTGAACTTGATAAATATTGGGACAGTGATGTTGGATAGTAAAAAAAATCAAATTATCTCAGCAACAAGAAATGATAGGTCAATTTTGTTTAAAGTTTTGAAAATGTCTATTCAAACTCTATTAGAAACAAATTAGTAAAAAATTTTAAGAGCACAAAATAATTTGATTTTTTTACTACCCAACGTCACTGTCCCAATATTTATGGAACATAGTGTGTATCATTTTTTAAGTAGTTTGAAAATTCAAAAAATCTATCAAAAATATTGTCAGGCACATTTTCAGTTATACATAAATGGGTTTTTTAGCGTTTCTAAGCAGTGAGGATGTTGACAAGATCGCAAATTTCATCATTTAACGTCGGAGAAGTTAAATACATCTGCAAACTCGGAGAATTCATATTGAAAATTAAGCTTACTTTTCAGGATTTCCCACTCTTCAAATCCCTCAAAAATTTGCTATCATTATCATGATCTTGTCCTAGATTCTTGGTCAGCAATTACAGAGAAGAGTGCCCTGATAAATCGAGAGTTCTGATGAAATTGAAACCACATTGGCTGCCAAATGAAACCGACCCCTACCACTGCGATGCTGCACAAACGATCATTGAGTATCCTGATTGGACAGTTCAAGAGCAACGATGGTGTCCTCTCTTGGCGAAGGCTGAAACTAGGCCAGCTGATCATTGATCACGACGGCGATAACATAAGCCAAACGGCCTGTTTTGAAGGACAAAATGCAACCAGACGAAAAAATGCAAAAAGGCCACTCACGCAAAAAATGCTTCGTAAAATCTGAATTTTGTTGTAAAAACACTTCGTAAAACAAAGTTTATTATATGAAAATTAACAGGTGGGGGTCGGGATTTCAGAATTACTTCGTAAAATCAGGAATTTCATAAAACTCGAGTTCGTAAAAACGAGGTTATACTGTAGTATTTCTTCTATGTCAATTGATTTATCCAATATATATAAACAATCGTCTACATATCTTGTGTACATTTGAATGTTATATATTTTTTTAAATTTCTTTTATTTTCTTCTAGATTTTGAAGGTAAATTTCTGAAACTATTGCACTTACTGGATTTTCTATTCCTAGTCCATATGGTTGTTCGTAAAAATTTTTGTTACTGTAATTTTCGGCAGTAGCACCACGGCGTTTCTGTTAATAAAAGTGAAAATTTTGGTGTGTGCAGCATATCACCTGCCGCTGCGCTACTGTCGGAGATTTTACAAAAATTAAAAAAAATAAAATTATATCCACGATTTTAGGCCTGCTTCATATCGTTCTCTCAACGATATAAATTGACTAGTGACAATATATTACTTGATTTATATTTATTGATGAATTCACTCCGATAGCAATCGAGCGTGAGCGTTAATCGACAGCGGCGGATTGAACCACCGGGTCACTGGGAAAAAACCGTGTGCCTTTACTTTCTCATGATTGAGGGCCGCTTTCGCCGATTTTTCCCAGTACCTGCCAGGTACGATTTAGACTGCCAGTCCGCCCATGTTCATCGATCAACGTGAGCACTGCATCTAAAAACTTCCCGCCCTTATCGTACTCATCGTTCACTACACGACCAACATTATCAACTTTCAAATCTGATCACGTTCAAGCAGGCCTGATCACTTTCGCTTCGCAATAATGGCAGGCAGTGAAAGCGTATCCCATCTCGAAGTCTGTTCCGAATGAGTTTATAGTTTTGTAATGAATCCGAAGGCACAAAACACATCAGGATATACTTTTATTTTTTTTTTTTTTTTTAGGATAAATCTTCCCTTTTAGCTGGATACATGGTAGGCGCGAAGGAGCTGAAGATAAAAGTGAAGATTGTTTTATATTTTTTAAATTTTTTCTATTGGGTTTCGAATTTTCTTTAAAGTTTCGTTTTTCTCTTACGTAGATTTTTGAGTTTTAGCTCGGGGCTGACCATGTGAAAGATTCACGAGCGCGTGCGTGGGACAAAACGGTCACGAGAACGCTTGAGAGATGTTAGAAACACCAGTATTTTATTATATATTATTTATTAGAAAACTGTTTTTAGATTACCGATTGTGTGTGTTGTGGTGGTGTTGTTGTTGTTGTTGTTGTTGTTGTTGTTGGGGGGGGGGGGGTATCGGCCGCTGCAGCGTTACTGTTGGAGATTTTACATTTATGTTAAATTTTTGCTGCTGCGGCATATCAGCCGCCGCGGCGTCACTGCTGAAAATTACGGTATATTCAAAGTAATTTTGTGTTTTTATTGTTTTTAAGCTTGCTATAATATCTTCTATTAGTTCTTTTTCCATTCCTTTTTCTTTTATGTTATTTTCTATTATTTTAATTGCTTGATCTACTTTATATTGGTATACATATTTTTTATATGTCAAATGTCACTAATTTTGAGTTTTCATTTAATTTCAATTTTTCAAATACTTCATTAGAATTTTTTACTGCATAGTAATGGTTTAAATTAAAATTTTCTTTTAATTGTTTTTGGATATATTTTGCCAAATTATATGATGGCAGATTAATATTAATAATTACTGGTCTGATTGGGAAATTAATTTTCTGAACTTTGATTCTAGGTTTCATTATTGGTGCTATCGGACTAGGGGAGAGTAGGGTTGGTTCGGACAAAAAACAATTTTTTTCTCCCTGTGGGTTAATTATGAACCAAAAAGTGAATGTGTATATCATATTTTGTATTCTAAACCTTTCGTCATTTATCTATACATGTGATTTGTCAGTAGTCACATGATAATCTATATATTTACATATTTTAAAAAACCTCTGCAATTTTAAAAGATCTTGCCCTCTTTTCCTTTTTTAAGTTCCAGCCAAACGCATCAGATTTGTTGTCGAAATCAAATAAAACCTTGTTAAGGCCTAATGACACACATGGTCAAAACGAGACTGCAACATGTTTAAGTATAGTACTGCCCCTCAGGAATAAATGTCTAACTTAACATTTCTTGTATAACCTCTCTACAAATTTACGAACAAACCTATCTCAAATTTTTTCACATTCCCGAAAACAAATCTTCTTATTTTCTTACCTTTGTTGTGATAGTTCTGGCGAAAAGATTTTCATTATCTGTATAGAGTCGCACACTAGGGATAATTTTTTAGGAGCGTGCAAACAGTTTCGACTAAAAAAAAATAGATTTGTCCGAACAGACCCCACTCTCCCCTACTTACTCTTAATAAATTTTTGTCCTTTCTCTCTGAAACTTAACTGTTGGATTTTTCTTCAAATTTATGAATTTGTATTCTGGCATAAATTTCATGGTTTTTACATTTAAGTCCTTATTTTTAATCATCACCATCATTTTGCCTTTATCATAGTGTATAATTTGCGAGTTATTTTCTTTTAATTTGTTATTTATTCCAATTATTGTCTTTATTTCGGTGTTTTTCGTTTTGTCCTTGTATTTTGTAATCACATTACCGATGTTTATTCTGCATTCATCTCATTCGTCTTTTTTGATACGATATAATCCCATCCGTAAATATTCTACTATAACGCGACTCCACTTTTTCGGCCCAAAAAATCGGCAAAAATCCTATCCTATTGTATAACGCGACCCCCATTTTTGACTCCTCGCGAGAAATAAAATGTACGAACTTATACAGAAAAAAAATCGATGTTGTTAGATGTTGGGGACGAGTAATTCGAATAAAAAGTGAATTAATACATTGTATAATGAAGTGGACATTATATGCAATGTAATTAATGTATAATACACGGCAAATTCGTCTGAATGTCATCAGCACAGAAAGCGACTTCGACAAAAGCAACTGCCTCAACTTCGAGGCAGTCTGGAAGTTTATAGCCCTACATTGATAGGGAAAGCTTTCTCACTCGCACATCGACAAAAAAACACAACAGTACATCAATTTTCTTAATAAAAAGACAAGTAATCTTTATTCAGTTTAATATTTTCACTACATAAGCTTTCTTGTAGGCTTTGGTTCGAGGTAGTTTGGAAGTAGGCCTATTTATCAATGTTTGGGAGAAGTTATTATCGATGTTGTTAACGATGTAGTTATTATCGACGATCGGCCGCAGTCGTCGGAGGGCTGATTTTTATCCTCTAGTATAACGCGACCCAGCAAATTTAGATGCTTTTTTTGGCCAAAAAAATTCGCGTTATAGTAGAATATTTACGGTAGTTACTTTACAAACCCGCTTATCCGTTAGGGTCGCGGGGGCAGCAGCCCTATGCAGGATCTCCAGCGATCTCGATCTTCCGACATCAGGTGCATGTCCTACCTGGTAATACCCAAGCGACTCGGACCCAGATTCTCCATGTAGTCTAGCCACCTGGTTCTAGGCCGACCCCTTGGTCTCTCACCCACCGGCTTGGAAAACAACTGCCTGGGAAGACCAGTTTGCGGCATCCGTATCACGTGGCAATACCAGCGCAAATGAGATCTCTCAATGCGGAGTAGCAGCAGCTCAACACCTAAAGACTCCCTTATTGTGCTGCTGTGCACTC
Organism: Rhysida immarginata; assembly: GCA_023313115.1. NCBI lineage: Eukaryota > Metazoa > Arthropoda > Chilopoda > Scolopendromorpha > Scolopendridae > Rhysida > Rhysida immarginata. The sequence goes on along the minus strand of JAHWFO010102147.1, from coordinate 309,164 downwards.
TATCTAGTAGGGTAATCTGAAATCTCATTTCGGCCGCTTGTACCCGCGATCGCACTCTTTCGGTCATTACCCAAGCCTCATGAACATAGGTGAGAATGGGGACAAAGGTAGATTTGAAAACGGAGAGCTTGGCTTTTTTACCCAGCTCGCATTTCGTTACCACAGATCGCAACAGTTCACGTCTGAACACAGCTTGCTGCACCGATCCGAGCATCCAATTCTTTCTCCTGCAGTCCATCACTCATGAATGCAATCCCGAGATACTTGAATTTCTTCACCTGTCTCAATGAGGCTCCCCTAACATGCAGAGCGCACTGAGCAGGCTGTCTTGAAAGGACCAGAACCTGAGTTTTAGCCACACTGATCTTCATCCCAGCTTCGTCACATTTGGCTGCAAACCGGTCTAGTGCATGCTGAAGGTTCGTGCGAGAAGACCCAAGGAGGACAAGGTCGTCAGCAAAGAGCAACCTCTCCACCAGGCAGTCACCCACACAAACACGCTCATCGCCTCGGCTGCACCTGTCTATCCAATCCATAAAGATAATGAACATGAGGGGCAACAGTACGCACCCTTGGCGGAGTCCAACACCCACGGTGAACGGTCTTGACATAATGCCATTTATCCGGACACACATCTCAGAGCTTTAGTACAGAGACATGATAGCAACCAGTAATTGCCCATCTACTCCATACTCTTGCATCACTTGCCAGAGCTTCTCCCGAGGAACTCTGTCATATGCTTTTTCGAGGTCCACAAAGCAAGCATAGACCTCTTTTGCATACTCTCAGGATTTCTCAAAGATTTGCCTTAGAACAAAGATGTGATCCATCGTGCTTCAGCCAGGTTGGAAACCACACTGCTCCCCCGACAGTTTGGAGTCTACTATTTCCCGACTTCTCTTCTCCAGACACTTAGCGTACACTTTCCCAGGAATGCTGAGCAAAGAGATGCCTCGATAGTTGTTGCAATCTCTCTGATCTCCCTTTTTGAAGATAGGGATCACAATTCCTGTCTGCCATTGCTTAGGGGCCTGTCCAGATATCCAAGCAACCTGACACACTTGAGTCAGCCACAGGATACCATCCTGATTTAAGGCATTTAACATCTCGGACTGGATTTCATCATCACCTGCAGCTTTGCCAGTCTTCATGGACTTAATTTCCCATCTGACTTCTGCTTCAGTGATACAACCGTGACTATTCTCCACTCCAAGGTGCACCTCATGTGCCTCAGTTGTTGCTGTCACCGGATTTAGAAGAGATGCAAAGTATTCCTCCCACCTATGCAATATGCTCTCCTCAGTTTTCAGAAGCCTCCCATCTGAGCTCGTAATAGTTTGTGATGAAAGACTTCTTTCCACAGAGGCGGCGCATGGTCTTCCAGAATACCTTGTTTGCCGAACCATAGTCGGCCTCCAATTTCTCCCCGAACTTCTCCCAGGCCTCAGTGTACCGCGCTCGACTCGAAGTTGACTTATTTGCAAGCCATAGCAAATAGGTTTCCTTCTTTGCCTTAACAGCTTCTTGGACTTCACCGTTCCACCATGCAGTCCTTTTCTCACCGCCCTGCGCCACACTCAGCCGCTTACGACCAAAGCACAGTGCAGCCGAAGTAATCACTGCAGTTTTAAACAACTGACACTCCTCTTCAACAGTACCATGATCACTGGGTAGTTCTTTGAACTTGAAGATATGTTATCTGCAAAGGTCTTCCTCACAGCTCTATCCTCCAGTGCCTCCCATTTGATGCGCCAAGTTTGTCTGAACCTAGTATTTCACTTGGTTGGCATGGATTCAGAGAACCACAAAGTGCAGACAACAAGGTGGTGATCAGTTGATAGTTCTGCCCCTCTTCTCACACGAGTATCCAACACTGATCGGAATAAGTCGGCTGAAACTATTACAAAATCAATCAGTGACTTCTGGTCCATTGCATCCCTGTACCAGGTATACTTATGGACATCCCTGTGCTGGAAGAAGGTGTTTGTGATGGAAAGTCCATTGTTGCAACAGAGATCCAACAAGCACCTCCCATTCACATTTAAATTAGGGTCACCATTCCTCCTAATCACGCCTTTCCACGTTTGGTCATCAGCCCCTACGTGTGCATTGAAGTCGCCCATCAGGATGACAGAATCTGCACTCCCTCTCCTGCTCAGAGCAGCATCAACTTCATCTAGAAAAAGTGGGTACTCTGTGACTGCATTCGGAGCATATGCAACGAATAGAGAGAGAGAGAGAGAGAGAGAGAGAGACCGTTTCCCTATCTGAAGCTTCAAGAGACACAGTCTTCCACCTAAGGGGGTCCAATCTGCAACATAATCTGCCAGCCAGGGACTTGTGAGTATCCCCACTTCCGCCTGGGCAGTCGTTAGGGTCGACACCAGAGTAGAAAAGCTTCCACCCTCCTTCTAAGTCCACAGTTCCAGAACCCGGACATTTCGTAGAGGTAATACCTATTATATCCAGTCAATAACGTTTGGCTTCCTCCACTAACTCAGATTACTTTCCTGTCATAGAGAATACGTTCCAAGTACCGATTGACAGCACCTGATCCTGTTGTCGCTTTACCCGTTTCTCCTCCTGGGTAAAGGCATGCATTGCCCCCGACCGTTTCCCCAAGCGCATAGCGAGTGCACTGGTGAGGCTTCTCGGAGTAGTGATTTTGCTAGGCGTTTTTAGACTGGCACTGCGCCCGGCCATTTTTCGTTGCGCCCGGCATTTTTTAAAACAGTAGTCAGTAATAGATACTAATCTGTACAAACAAATTTCTTTACTTAAACGCCTCCCTCCTCTAGAGCTGTGCGCAACGATCACGTGTTTCCTGTCGTTCGCAGCCACGTGGTTAATACTTCCGGTACACAGCATTGAAAATCTCTGTTACCCTATGGTTCCGTGTCACTGTAACGAGATCCAACAGAAGAAGAAATCACTCTGTTTCCTGTTTGCTATTACAAAGCAGTACAAAATTTTATTCGTTCTACTAATTATCGAATCATTATCGATGTCGGGAAATCAACGGGTGAAGAAGAGGACCAAGGAATTGGCTGCTGCTGCAAGCGGCTGCAAAAGTATAAAAACTTTGCGGAAAAGGTAGGTTTAATTTGACAAATCTCTTTTAAGATTTATCCTTAACATTTACCCTTTTATTATTCCGTTAGTCTATCTTTTGTCCTTCTATTACTCTCGTTTGCCTCTTGTCAAATATTATACGCGATCCAACGATATGAAATAAGTAGATTGCTCATGAGCTGCTTTCAGCGCCACCAACGCATCCCCATTTGAAAGCCTGTCGGAAAAAGCGGATATATAGTAATGGTGCTTTGGCTGGCGATGTTGTTCTGCCAATCACAGTAATGGCGCCTACACTAACAATCAACGATATGAAATGAGATTAGTTCCACTCATTTCATATCGTTGCTAACAATAGAGATTACTTCCACTTTTCGCCGCCTTCAAAGATGGCAGCCACATAAGCGATCTACTCATTTCATATCGTTGACGCGATCGGACTCTGCCATTACTAAATCCTGAGATCAATGCACGTGAATTTCCCCTTCCGAAACGTTGCTTTTCATAAGAAAACAATGTGTCTACCCACATCTAATGAAAATAGAAACAAATGCTTGTAAATGTTTGTAAATGCTTTACGGGAGGAAATTAGATTTTTTTTTTTTTTTTAATATTTCACTTAACAGTATATTAAGATGGCATAAAAAAGGGTAAACGTAATAAAATAAAAATTATGCAAGCTCTTAACACTATTTCCAGTGCATGTTTTAAGAAAGAATACTGAACAACGTATTTTAATTCTTTTTTTATCAGATATGCAGAAGAGAATACAGCAGAAGTAAAGGACACTCCAGAAAGCAGTATGGCTGTGGCCTTAGCAGAAGGTTCAAGAAGTGTAGCAGTAACCACCAAATCAAATGCTTTAAGTTCAGAGTCTCAAAGTGATCCAGAGCCACAACAAAGGAACTGCTCTACTACTGTTCATTTCTCAAGAGCTTCAAAGCATAAAGTAGGCTTTCAGAAAATTTGGGGAAAAGGGCGCCATTGGCTGAAAACCGAAGGTGTGTCTTTACAAGATGGTTCCAAAGGGATGAGAATGTTCTGTGAAATCTGCAGGGAGACTGGAGCCGTTGGTGGCAATGGCAGCAAAGTCTGGGGCCAAGTGTGTTGTATTTCCCTACGGATTGACAGAATTTTAGAGCACCAAAGGTCTAAAATGCATGCAGAGGCTCTAAAGGCTAAAGCACATCAAAATTCCCTTGATTCTGAGGAATCATATGTGCCTTCGAAAGATGTTGCTGCTATTATTTTGCAAATGAAATCAGTGCACTTCCTAATAACACATAACATTCCATTATCCACTGTATTCGAACCCTTTATTCATTTCCTTGCAACAGATAGTAACTGCCCCAATCTAGAACCTTTAATGGTTTCAGGGAATGCAAAATATACTAGCACGACTCAGAGCGAACTTGTATCTGCATTGTCTATGGTTTGCAAGGAACAGCTGAGGCCAGACATCCTTCAGAGTCCAGCTGTGGCTCTACTACTTGATGAGACAACAGACATTTCGGTGCGTAAGCATTTGGCTCTTGCAGTAAGGTATGTCAAAGAAGGTGAAGTGATATCAACATTTTTGGAGGATATTGAAATACCAAATGGTTCTTCAGACACAATTACTGAAACAGTGCTTAATGTATGCAGGTGCCTTGATATACCTCTGGGGACCTTCAATGCAGTTGGCACAGATGGCTGCAATGTAATGACGGGGTGTGTCAACGGTGTAGTGGCCCAGTTAAAGAGGATTATTCCCAATCTTATTGGAATACATTGCATGAACCACAGACTTGCACTTGCCTCCAAGGACTCTTTTCAAGGTATCTGCTTATTGCAGAATTTAGAAGAAGTTGTTCAGGGTATTTACACATACTACCATTACAGCAGTACAAAAAGTGCATCTTTAAAGACTGCACAGATGATTTTAAAGGAATTGGGTCTTGTGGATAACATCCTGACCATCAAATGTGGCTCGAATATGAGATGGCTGTCCCAAGAAAGTGCAGCATTGTCTCTCTGCCGGGCTTATAATGCAGTCTGCACTGACTTGGAAAATGCTGTTGTAGGAGATAGCGCAGGCAGCAATTCAGGCCCTACTCCTGATGGCCTGTTGAAGAGTTTGAAAAAATTTAAAACATACATAGCCCTCTGTTGGATGTGCGACACATTAGCAGAGTTGTCATCACTCACCAGGTTTCTAGAAAGAGATAACATAGTTATTTCCAATCTACAGGCAAAGTTAGAACTTTTTTATGCAAAGCTAAGAAAGCTTCAAAATTCGACAGGTTTTTATGGCAGAAAGGCCAAAAAGGTTGCAATGAAAATGGGAATCCAACCTAGTGATGATGAAGAAAAGGAGGTTCAGGAGGCCTTTGAAAAGTGGATTAGCAATTTAATTGAGTAGGTTAAGAAACGGTTTCAAGACAATGATGTTCTTTTTGCGCTTTCGTCTTTGGATTTTTCACACTCTGGATCATCCTTTTCAATTAATACAGAAGAAAGTATAGAGTGTTTAAGTACTTTTTTCAAAATTGATGAGAGCATCCTCCGTAATGAGTGGGAGATGTTGAAGGACCTTATTCAAGATAAGCAGAAGGAAGCGAACCTTTCGTTTATGTATAATTTCATCACTGGGATGGAGAAAAACCTGGATGTTCAGGATTTTTCAAGCATTAAATTTCTTCTGGGTGTTGCCTTAATATTACCGTTATCTACTGCAAACATAGAGAGAATATTCTCTCAAGTGAAGGAAATAATAACTGTCAAAAGAAATCGTCTGGGTGTACAGAAAGTGAGTGACTTTTTGACTATTAAATTTTGTAAGAGTATAGACTTCAATGAAGCTGCAAAAGTTTTTTTGAAAATGAAAGCAAGGAGACTGTCACAATTAGTGAAAACTTAGGATGTAATATCATGAAATAAATGTTGAATTTTTGTTCTTTCATATGTTCTCTTTGTATTTTTATCCAGGTTCTGTATTAAATTTCAAGCATTACCTGGCAAGATCTACTTCCGGTATTTTGGCAAGTCTCGCTGTTGGGACTACTTCCGGTATTTTGGAAGGTCCCATTTTTAGGGCTACTTCCGGTGTTTCCACTGGAGCACCCGGTTATACATATTTTCTAAAAAAATCACTATGAAGCATTGCTCCGAGGTAATAGCCAGGAGACTGTCGACTATTTTTCAAACAAGAGCCTCTGCCTAACTCCCGAACGCAGGTGACTTTAACCTGCGCCACACCTGATGCAGTATGAATTCTCTCATTTGTCGACATCATGAGATACGAGGCCTGTCTAAAAAGTATCCGACCTTTGGCCATAAAAAATATTCTGAATACCGGACGGAGTTGGGACCCTAATCTCCTTCAAAGTAGGCCCCTTGGGCTTGCACACACTTAGCCCACCGACCCTTCCACTGCTGGAAACACCTCTGGAAGTCTTCTTTTCGAATGCCGTACAGCTCCGTCGTCGCGTTCCGCATTATCTCTTCTCTACTTTCAAAACGGGATCCTTTCAATGGCGTCTTCAATTTTGGAAACAACCAGAAGTCACAAGGAGCCAGGTCTGGAGAGTAGGGAGGTTGGCGAACGGTTGTAATTCCATGTTTGGCTAAGAAAGTGAGGATCAATTGGGATGAATGTGCAGGGGCGTTGTCATGATGCAAGTGCCAGTTGTTCACCGTCCACATGTCTGGTCTTTTGCGCCGAACTGCATCACGGAGTCGCCGGAGAACATCTTGATAGTACTCCTTTGTCACTGTTTGTCCTTCCGGTGCGTATTCGTGATGCACAATTCCACGGACATCAAAGAAAACAGTCAGCATCACCTTGATTTTGCTTCGCACCTGCCGCGCTTTCTTTGGCTTTGGAGAATTGGAATGCTTCCATTGCGACGACTGTCTTTTTGTTTCTGGGTCGTACCCGTACACCCATGACTCATCTCCAGTTATCACGGTGTTCAGAAACCCAGGATCAGTGTTGGCAGTGTCCAGAAGATCCTGCGCAATGTCAAAACGGAGGTCTTTTTGTTCCGGCGATAACAACTTGGGTACAAATTTCGCAGACACTCGGTTCATGTTCAAATCATCATGCAAAATTGCATGTGCAGAATCTTTACTCACTCCAACCTCTTCTGCAATCTCCCGCACTGTCAAACGACGATCTTCCATCACCAAATTTCGCACCCGCTCAATAACAGCTGCACTCCGAGCAGTTTGGGGCCTGCCACAACGCCGCTCACTCTCAGCTGATGTGCGGCCATCTTTGAATCGGTTAAACCACTCCTTAATTTGTGTTACACCCATCGCATCTTCTCCAAACACCTGCTGAATCTTACCAATTGTTTGGCTTTGAGAATCACCAAGCTTTTGACAGAATTTGATGCAGTGTCTTTGCTCAATTCGTTCAGTCATCTTGCGAGAAAACTAAATCTGACCAACACTACGAACAGCACCTTACTTGGCGAGCACTAGCCGCGGACTAGCACAAGCGATCGCGGTGGAAAAATTCAAGCATGCGCATTAAGGTTCCTCCTTCCACTGTGCACAGTGTCGCCGCCTTAGAATCACTACTTTGCGCGGGAAAAATCAAGGTCGGATACTTTTTAGACAGGCCTCGTATATGTTTGTTTGGATACTCTTCGTCTCACTTCTCAACCATGACATTTCTGGTAAGGGTGACCCTAAAGTAGCAGTGCTACAACCAGTATAGCCCACAGAATCCCTGAAGCACCCAAACCCCTGACCCACGGTAAGGGGGCATCCACTCAGGGGGAATAATATTTTAACGCGAAATAATTCACTTTTGATTTTGGACATTTTTTCGTACAATGCTTAGTTTGTGAGATATTCAGTTGTCTCAAAATAAATGCCTCATCGTATATATCAAACCTACGAGAGGAAATATGATTAATTTTAAATCCTTTCAACCATACATTATAAAATCAATGTCATTAACTTTTTACATAGAATCCAAAGTCTGCTCCACAAAAGACGTAATACCCCAATTACTGAAATTAAGAAAAATGTTAATTGACAATAATTATCCAATCAATTTCATTAGAAAGGTTTTTTTGGAATTTTTATTGGAAAAATTGTGTAAAAAAGAAAAATGACCAAACTGCAAATGTAAATTTAAATAAAAACAAAAAATATATAACATATAATTATCACCCAAAACTGAATAAAACCCTTAAAAGTATAATAAAAAGAGAAAAGAAAGATAATATAAAAAATTGCCTTTAAAAATAAAATGACAATAGGCAACTTTATTGAACAAAAAATAATGTTATCTATAAAATACCCTGCAAACAATGTAATGATCACTATATAGGGCAAACAAAAAGTAGTATGATAAAAAGAATTGATGAACACAAATATCAAATAAAGAAATGTAATGAAAATAACCAATCATTTTTACATAACAAAAACAAAAATCACGACATTGACTGGGAAAATATAAAAATTCTAAGAATAGAAGAACATTGGCAAAAAGACTAATTAAAGAAAGTCATCATGTAAACAAATCAAAACACTGTCTAGCCCAGCAATCCTACATATTAGATAAAAAATGAGAAATATAATTATGATTTATATAATGATGCCCTTTTAACTAATTTTATTTTGTATGTATGAATTTATAATATTGTTCTTTTAAATAATCACAACCTTAGATATAATGTTGCGTCTGATTTTGTAAAATTATCCTCAATCAATTATCTGTATTAATAAATAACAATGTAACAATGTTTTAACCATACTATGATTGCAATAATTTTTTAAATATTTTAATTTAATGAAAAAAAATCGGATGATGTGACAATGTGAAGGCCCTTGTGTAACCTTGTACCCTCGATTGTCAATATTCTACTCACTAGGTGCCAATGTAACCTTAATCAGTTTGATTGGACCACCCCCCCTTTTGATTATTCTGCACCAGAATCCATTGTAATGAATTCCAAAATCTGGCTAGCTCAACACCAATACTCCAAGAAAGTAAAAGCACTATGCACAATCAAGGACAAAGGTTGGGTTCTTTAAAAAAAAAGTTTTGGCAGGCTGTGACTTATTTATTTCAATAAGCAAGGCAAGGATTAGAATCAAATAAACTTCTTTTATTCAAAGTTAAAAGTATTACCAGTGAGATACAAAATTAAATAAAAGGATCTTAAATCTAAGGAAAAGAAAGTTGATAGATCTTATCGTAAAGAAGAAAGTTAATATTAAATTCCCCAAGTACTTATAACTAAGATAACATGCAAAACATGAATAAATATCAATAAAACTCAATTGCTCTGAGGAAAGAGATAGTATTAATTAAAACTCAATTCAAAGAAAGTTCTCTCAAATAGTTCTTTATCACACCTTTTGTCATGACAACCAAAATAAATCTTACGCATTTAAGTTCATTTCTACTTACAGTTGCGTAGTTTCAGACACAGTGATCACTTTTAATCCAAATTCATGCACAAAACACCTTTTGTGTTAAACAGGCCATAAAATGTATCACTTATCACATCGAAGCACAGAAAACACACCTGAAGAAAATCCGGATCGATTAGTGAGTGAGTCCATTGGAGGTCTCAAAGTGTCCCCACTAAGTTCAACAGATGATTTCAAATATGTAGTTGTCTTCCTCTCTCAATGTCCGGTTCCTAATTATGCCTGTTGCTTGAAGAAAATCTTGTTGCTCGCTTCCATTTGCTCTGAAGAATATCGGGGTTCCAATTTCTATATTTCTTGATTCTAATTACAAATGATGACTCGTTAGCATATCAATTGCATCCAGGTTCCATTTTAAAACATTTAGGGATCGTTTCTCACTGCTTGCAATCCGTAAAAGATTTGAGTTTCAACAAAATAAAGAAGGTAAAATGAAGAACAAAATAAAATGAATCTGATCAACGTCAATCAGATTGACAAAGACATCCCTTCCATCTAATTGTTCCTTTGAATTTTCAGTTAATGAATTGAATTGGAAAGTCAAATTGGGGTTTCGAAGGAGATGCCACCCTTAACTAGGGGTTTTCCCATATATACGGTATATTGATGAGCCTGCACAATCCTAAATTAGATGAAGAAACTAGCCCAACTACTTGGCTGACTGCGAATTCACATAGCAGCTTTTTTGTTAATACTGTTTCTCACCAATTTCCATTAAGCCATGTTTTAAAATAAATTCCACTCGAGAGGAGAAAGCGCGCAGCCTTCCTCTACCAACTCCTCAACAGGACTCATGAAGTTTCGTTTTCCCACATTCGTACTTATACTCATCGCGCATCCGGTCTCCCTTCCCCATTCACATTTTATGAGACTCCAAAGTGATTAAACCAAGAAAACAACAATGATTTCAAACACTTCATGAAATCCATGACATAAACAATTTATTAAAAAATTCAATATTCCTACTCATCAAGGAATCCAATGACCAATGTCAACAATATTTATTTAAATTCCTAAAGAACGTCTCTTCCTGTCCTTGCTCCACCCTTCCTGCTATTTCACAATTGTGGGTCTTCGATTAATATCCAAAATTATAATTCTGAATTATATCAACTTAATATCTCACTACAATAAAGACAATTAGATTACTTTATTCTTACTGAAAATCTGAATAATACCTGCTATTATTCCTGTGACCAAGTTTATCATAAAATGAATACATTACTTAACATGTGATAACGTCACACTTGAATAAAATGATCGAAAGGCCTCGTTTGTTTGCTTTTATGTGATGTATTTTTATTCCTCTTTTTTAACTATTATGGTCAGTCATGGAGAAGAATTTGCACTATAATTGACGAATATTTGGCTTGCATCAGAAGAGGAAACATGGATATCTCGTCTTTTGCTAAACATATTTTAGAGTGTAGGCTTATTTGTGATAAATCTGCTGTAAAAGTTTAATATACTATGCAAAATCCTGTATTATTAAATTTTTTGGAATCGATGGAGATTGCCGAAGGGCCCTATCAGCGGCTAAATAATGATTATGTTCCTATGAACGTCGCTGATTGGTCCAAAGTTGTGAAGCTTTTAAAGTCACGCAATGGGGGCGACCTCTGAGATTTCAGCTTTGTGATTGGCTTACCATTTTAATCCGACTGTTCTTTCTATATTTCACTACTGGTATTGTCATTCGGCAAAGTTGACTTTTAGTAACTGCGAGCACTGCGTGCGCTGCAGAGAAGCATCTCTCAGAGACACCCAAATAAACAACTCATTCATAGAAGCTGTTTCGTATCTGCCCTGCAGTGATGCATCACTCAAAGACGCCACTGTTGACCCATAATTTCGCAGCATTTTACTCTGAAGTTATTAATTACAGTGCGGACCCAGTCGAACGCTCTCCGCTAGATCGCTGAATCAGCTCCACCGCTGTTTTGGCTTGGCTACCGATCCCAGCACTCCCTCGATTTCAATAGATAAAAAGCCCCAATTTCATACACACAGGTACATGTTCCTTTTCGTTTATTTTTACAAAATAAAAGTGTCAATTCAATCGATAAAAAGCCCCGATTTCATACACACATATACACGTTCCTGTTTGTTACAATGTGTATAGCCAATGGCCATTGTTGGACAAGAATCACCTAGCCGATGATTGGTCAATAATAGCACTGCAAGCTCTACAGTGCATATATAAAGGCTGGAAGCCTGAACAGAATTTGTATTGAAGTACAGCGTACTACAACATTCCTTCGAGCATCGTCACATCGTTCCCAAACTTTCCAGCATTTTTCCAACATCTATTGTATAGGCAACGCGGCATGCCAATTTCTGGCACTCTTGTCCTCGAACAGGCGGAGAAAATCAAGGAGATGGATCGAACTTCAAAGTGAGCAAGGGCTGGCTAGGACGATGGAAAGAACGACATGGCATTCGGTGTTTAACCGTGCGCGGCGAGGCACGTTCTGCGGACGTGGAGTCATCCAATCGATACCATGCTGAGTTTCAGAAGATGATAGGAGATTTTTCCCCGGAGCAAATTTACAACTGTGATGAAACCGGACTATGTTATCGGCTACTGGGTACGAAAACACTAGCAAGTAGAGGTAGCGAAGACAGAGCAGATGGGTTTAAGAAGCTGAAAGACCGGATAACAATTCTGTTTTGTGTGAACAAAACTGGAACACATAAACTAAAGCCACTGTGTGTTGGTAAGTCGAAGTCACCTCAATGTTTACATCATAAAAATCTCAATAACTTAGGCTTAATTTATAAAGCAACGAAAAATGCGAGGATGACGACAGATGTTTTTGACGAATGGTTCCCCAAGTATTTCGTGCCATTTGTTAGGGCCCACCTCAGGTCTGTGAGGCAGGAGCCCAGAGCAATTCTGCTTTTAGATAACTGCCCCGCCCATCCGCCAGCAGAAACTCTAATCAGCAGGGACGGCCTTATTAAGGCCGTATACCTGCCCAAGAATACGAAGTCCCTAATTCAACCCCTGAACCAAGGAATAATAGTGACGTTCAAGGCGTATTACCGGAAGGTGCTCGTAGGCGATTGTGTGAACGAAGGAGGATCGCTCTGCGAATATCTGAAAAAGGTAAACTTGTTGAATGTTATCAATTTTAGCACGGAAGCATGGAACAGTGTTTCTCAAAACACTATACAAAGGTGTTGGGAGCGTGTGCTACCTACGGAATTTACTGCCACAACAACTGGAACGGAGACCCACGATGAAGATTTTGATTTCCTTGGCTTTAGCAAGGAGGAAATCGCCGCCGCGAAACAAATGCTGGAGAAGCAACGCATCGAGAACTCTGCAGCTACTCTACAGGACCTCTTCAATTTCGACGACGGTTGTCCTGTACATGAGATCATGACGATCGGCGACATCGTTTCCAGCGTAACGGGCAACGTTGCAATCGACGATGACAACGAGGATGAGGAGCCGATGCCACCAACAAAAGCTTCTGAAGCAGTAGCCGCGTTGGAAGCGGCGATCAGCTATTTTGAAGCAATTGACGAAGATGTAATACATATTGTCCACTTAAAATCAAGCTTAGCAGATGCAAAGAAAAGGATGAGACAGGCAGTGAAACGGAAGAAAATAGAGGAATACTTCAAACTTTGAGATTTAATTAAGCCTAAATTAAACATGTACATTTTGATTTTGATATTAAATTATTACAAAATATTTGATAACTCCTGTAAAATTATTTTTCATCACGTGTATTCTTAGAAATAGACCTGACATGGGCGCTTACTTGTGGGACGCAAAAACGAGGGGGGGGGGGGGGCTTGCCCTTAGACCGCGGCTCGATATAACATTTTCACAAAATCGTGGCTCCCGAAGACAGCATTCGACCGGGTCCGCACTGTATTATTAGAAATTAATAGTTTATTTATAATTTGTAAATATTTAACAATAATCAATTAATGTTATTGAAACGCTTAGTATAAGAATTTACAAAATTATTACTAATTAATAACCAATTTAAACATTTGATATATTAAATAATATTACTAAATTGAAAAAAAAAAAAAGTTCGCCTTAGGCTTATTCGAGTCTGACTTACACTGCTGAATGATGAATGCAAAGCATTCGAAAAGAGTTTACAGGATTATCAGGTTGTATTATTTCAATTTGTTTTTTGTTGTGGTGAAAGAGTTTTTAGTCTTAAGGTTCACATTAGAAAATAAATTAAAAAAGGACCCCCCCCCCTCTCCAAATACGAAAATAAAAACTCTAGTAAGTTCTGATAAGAAACCCAGATATTTTTCAAATAATTCCATAAAGTAATGTATAAATTATAAAAATTAAGGTTTATTTCTAGGATATGTCCTCATTTGTGCTATTACTCTAGGAGTTTTGACCAGTGGGGTTTTTTGCAGGATCCCACATCAAACAAATCATAAACAGATCGCTACCTAGTATTACGTAAGATATACAGATCGCAACAGTGGATATACAGAATTCATTTACGTGATACAAGACCCACTCAACTTATTTTTTTGCAATTTAGTAATTTTTTTTAATATATCAAATGTTTAAAACAGTTATTAATTAGTAATAATTTTGTAAATTCTTATACTAAGCGTTTCAATAAAATTAACTATTTACGAATAAAAATAAATTTTATTAATTTCTAATAGTAATTAATAACTTCAGAGTAAAATGCTGCGAAATTATGGGTCAACAGTGGCATCTTTTAAGTGATGCTTTACTGCAGGGCGGATACGAAACAGTTGCTATGAATGAGTTGTTTATTTGGATGTCTCTGAGGGATGCTTCTCTGCAGTGCACCAAGTGCTCGCAGTTCCTAAAGGTTAACTTTGCCTGTCATTCTTTTGTCTAATTTTTCACTGCAGAAAAGACATTGTCGTCAAAATATGCTTAGGGACATTAATGTTGCTGAAAGACCGATATCTAAACGGCAATTGGGCTAGAAAGTTGCACATAAGCATGCACACAGACATGTCGAGAAGCACCACCTGGCATCGAACACAGTCAACTGAAACTGATTTGGCTGTTGTGGCCAGTTGAACGTTGAGTCTGAAGACTCCTGTCATAGTACAATGGAGCAATACGTATACATCAACAGCAACGAAGTTACATATGTAGTTTTGTTACATATTGAGGAACACAGCGATGGAGACTCTCAGAATGTTTGACCACAGTTGTACAGGACTGGACAGTTGACGAAACTTTGAATTTTGTTAAATGGAGGTTCCACTGTATGATGTATAAAAAGTAAACAAAAACCATGCTCATGATATCAATAAGGGTTAATATTACTGTATACTAACAAATAACAACTGGTTCCAAAAGTAATATTCAATTTATTTACAACTTGCCTATGCATTTTACGAGGTGCTTTCAATTTCCAAGGTCTCCTAATTTATTTTTGAAAAACTATTGACCCTAGAAAGCTGAAACTCCTGTCATTTGTCCACATAGTCAACCTCTAGCTGTACACATTTTTCCCAACACTGACGTCACGATTGCATTGCCGCTGCAAACACTTCTATAGTGGTCTGTTTTGCCTACTGAAAAGCCGCTCGATGAGCAGAAGCTTTATTCCGTTCTTGTATAAGCGATTTTCCAGTAGACAAAACAGGTTCATAAAGAAGCATTTGCGGCGTCCTACCGATCATGATGTCAGCATTGTGAAAAATATCTACGGGTAAAGGTTGACTACGTGGACAAATCACGGGAGTTTCAGCTTTCTAGGGTCAATAGTTTTTTAAAAATAAATTAGGAGACCTTAGAACTTGAACGCACCTCATAGTTTTTACACCATCATCACGGCTAATATTGAATACCGAAAAGAGAAGGCTTCAAAAATGCTTGTGAAAATATATTACAACAGGACGATCCATCAACAAAAATTTTTCATATAGGATGTTGATTGTTGGACTTAAAGGGTTAACACGGAAGATGGCATCATTGTAAATTGTAAACAATACTTTTGAACTATAAAGTTTAGACAATTTTCTTAAATAAAAATGAATGAAAATAAATAAAAAAAAATATTAATAATAAAATTAAACCAATTACAATCAATAAAGAGTTAAGAAATACAATTAAACATATACAAAATAACGACGATGTCATTGGATCATAATATTCTGATCAGGAATTTGATTTATAGTACTATAATTTTTGGGGTATAATATGCCCTCGCCGATAATACGCACCCTTGTTTTTCATATTTTTAGAAAAATTCCCAGTCTATAATACGCAATCGCACTATATGCACTTTATGTACCTAAGATAGCAATTCAGCATTAGGGAGTGCTCCGCCATATTTGTTCAAACGTGCAGTGCATTATGGTCATCTGATTTTTAAAGGCTTTAGACTTTATATATTCCCATAAAATGAAAAAATGTTCATTGTTGTTTATCTTCAGCTTTTCCCAATTTCATATGGGGTCGCTGTGTTAATTATTTGATTTGGCAATGATTTTTTGCAGCCGGATGCCCTTCCTGACGCCAACCTCACGAGAGGAAGTGTTAGAGAAAGAACAAACACCAACATCCATGCCCTCTGTGGGATTCGAACCTGTGACTTGCTGGATCCGAGAGCGATAAGACCTGCGCCTTAACCCTCTTGGCCACCGAGCCGGCAAAATGAAGAAATAAATTTTCAAAATAAGTTATCAAATAATAGAATTTATTCGTTACAGTTAAACGTACATTTTATCTGAAATAAATGTACTTAAATTCCTTCAAAACCAGAAACGTCTGAGTGATTTGTTAGGCCTAATCACAGTTTCTTCTTCCCAGTATTTGATTCTCATGATTGAATCATCCACAGGAAAGGTAATTCCTGTTTTCACAAAAGCATTCAAATTGTATTTTCTTGTACTCTCTGTCATGCAAAAGAATGATTGATAGATATCCATTTGATAGATAATTCAAAAGTTTTGTCCCCACATCTTTATAAAGATCAATTAGTAGCGAACATTGGGTAAACTACGAAATAGCGTCACCTAACTTCTTTGAATGATACAGTCGAACCCAAGTGACTCGAACTCTGCTAACTCAAATTCCCGGTTAACTCGAACGATTCTCTAAGTCCCATCCTTCTGAGTATTTAATTAATAGTAATTTCACTCGTTAACTCAAACTAATTTTTAAAAAATCCCGGATAATTCAAAGAAATTATTTGTTTTAGTAAAAGATATTCATAAATTTAAAGAAAACACTACATTTAAGTATTTCGAAAATTACACAATACGGACCAAGTTCAATTCTTCTTTAACTTTCACAGATCCAGGAGCGCTCGAGCGACACCCATCCTTCCCTCTTCCCTCTCCCCTCACGTGCAATCAAATTAGTAGGCCAGCTATACATTGGAAGATCAAGAAATCTTTATTTTTATAAATTAAAATATATTACAAAAACATTACAAGCTATTCGAAAAGAATATGAAAAGTATTTAAGAATTAACATGAAAAGAATCAACTTCGGGCTATGAGCTAAACTTAGGCCCGTTTCACAGTCATGCAGACGATAAACACGCGTACTCCGTACCCACATGCGATGTTTTCACGGTGATGCGGACAGACTCAGCTGAAATTAAAATCTGCAAGAATATACAGAAAGTCCAGAAGAAATCACTGTTTTGTTTGTTGAAATTTATGTTGTACAGTATTAAATTTTGAATAAAGACATGAGCAACTTAATTTCGGGCCTCTTAAATATTCATCTGTTAAATTAGTAAATGAAACATGATCGGGGAAAAAAAGCAAATGGACAAAATGCATCTCCCTAAGATCGAAGCAGTAAGGAGTTTTCAAGTTGCCATATTTTCGAGAAGTTATTTTCATATTAGCTATGGGTGACTGATTGTAATTTATTGTTGTTCATTTAAAGAAAACTGTAAAATTCAGAACATGAATGTATCCTTATTAAAACTTTTTCACGCACACAATCCTCGAAACTTTAAAGTGTTTGTGGACATGTATTCCTTGAAGCAATAATTTTATACTGGATAAAAACATCGATTATTCAAATTTCAATCAACATCGATGATATTGTACGGTCCTAACAGGGACCGAAAGTAGCAAACAATGATCCAGTCAATGCGATAACAAAGCAAAAAAAAAAAAAAAAGTATACAGTAAGTAACTCTACAATAATTATGCAAATTGAACATTACAATTGGAAAGCCTATGTGTTTTGAAAAGCGTTCATTCTGTATTTTGAACCGAAATATTTGAACCAGAGTGATATATAGGGCGTCCAAAAATTCTGGTAACATGGTAGATATCTCAAAGCTACCAGGTAGGTGAGATCTGATGAGACTTCTCGCTTACAGGGCAACTGAGAGATCAGTTATCTACTCAAATTTGACCTTGACCCCCAAATTTAAGATCATCCATTTCCTAACTCGAAAAATATTAAAGATAGAGAAAAATTTCCATTGCTACCCTGTAGAGCAACACCACATTAGTCTAAAACAAAACTTTTAATCACACCCTTCCCCTTGAAAGATTTTGAGAAAATGGGCGAGAAAGAATCACTCAAGAGTGTGTTCCCCCTTCCCAACGGTGTGCTTCACGTGCAATTCAAATGTGTTAGAAACCGCAGCCAACCTGGCCAGTTAAACCTGACATTGAGTGACTCTTTCTCGCCCATTTTCTCAAAATCTTTCAAGGGGAAGGGTGTGATTAAAAATTGTTTTTAGACTAATGTGGTGTTACTCTACAAGGTAGCAATTAGAAGTTTTCCTCTATCTTTAATAGTTTTCGAGTTAGCAAACGGATGTCTTTAAATTTGGGAGTCAAGGTCAAAATTGGGTCCGGCAATGAATTCCCCCCCAATTACCTATAAACCACACTCATCATATCTCACCTACCTGGCAGCTTTGAGATATCTGCCATGTTAACAGACTTTTTGGACACCCTATAATAATCGATATATCGATCTTTGAAAGATCGATGTTTTCATATAATACACTAGTTATTTTCCAAAATACAGGGGAAAAATAAATAAAATACAGAAAACGTAGTAAAAAAAACCACTAAAAATACTAAAAACCTATCAAAAATTCAAGAACACTAAAATATCTACTAGATGCAAAAAATACTCCAAAAATATACAAATTTGGGAGAAAATATACTGAATCTGGTAATAAACACTGCTCTCTTTGCCCGCATCAGTACTGGTCTGCATAAGGAATCCACATGACTGTGAAAGCAACACCATTTTTAATGGCATTTCCTATGCAGATGACCCCTCCGCTTGCGGAAGATCCGTACTACTCTGAAAGCGCCTACAGTAACAATACAACTTCATCCACGTGCGTGGCGTGTGCATGAATGTGAAACGGGCCTTACACGGTTTGAATAAAGGAATGATCGATTTATTACTGTATTGTGTCTCTATTTTTTTCGACCTACAGTAGAACCTCCGTAGAGCGAACGTCGATATAGCGAAATTCTCTCTACAGTAAAATCTCGTTATAACGAACTTCAGGGGACCATGGAAATTATTTCGTTAATCTGAAAGTTCGATATTATGAAAATCAATTATTTTTTGAAATAGTCATGAATTTTCGTTTGCTTCATTGCTCTTAACATTTCTGAAGCAATGAAGTCGCCTATTTCATTTAAATTATGATGAAAATTTTCCGGGGCTCATGTTTTGAAATAAATCTAAGTTTATTTAAGCATACAAATGCTTCTGGAAAAACTGCAACCGCTATTTGCTTTTTTCCAGTACCCATTTCTTTTAAAACGTTTCTTTTATTTTCGTTTTTATTTCTCCATTGCTCAGTTTCGAGGCATATCCGTGTGAATTTTAATTTAAACTATTTATTTTACAAATGAAGTTGTAGAAAAAAAAAAAAATTCGCGTTATGCATCCTTAATATTAATTTCAAAAACATAAATTGCATTGGGAACACACAACTAGATGTGATAACAAAAAATTATACATGATTCTTTCAAAAAAATCGTCTTTGCTTTCATCGTTTCCAACTCAAAAATTTTTTTCCTGCTTAAAACCGAACTAAGAATCCGCTAGTTTCTAATTTTTTTTTTTAGCGAAACTTCGATCATGAGTAGTTCACTAACGACAGTGAGGTTGGGGAGTTTTTAGATGTAGCACTCATTCGCGATCTGAATGAACTTTTATTAATAATAAAATTAATTAGAATTAATTTCACAGCCTAGAAAATAATTAATTAGAACACCAAACAGGACAGACACACGATCGGCACACTGCTGCTATTTCAAAATGGTGGCTGCTGAAAATCGAAACTGAAGAGATTTCAATTCAAAATCAAGTTTTTGGTGGTTTTTCACGCAAATAGTTCGTTATTTTGAATTGTTCTCTATTTTGAAATCATTAAACTGAAAATAATTAACACTGTAAACAAAGGAATGTTTGCAAAGTATTCATAATAAGTTCGATAATTTGAAAAGTTCGTTATTGTGAGGTTCGTTGTACGAGAGTTTATTGTATAACGAAATTTTTCTGTGGTCCCAGCAAAAATCCTATTCATGTAATGCATTTTCAATCTCTATATACAAAATCTTCATAGCGTAATTATCCCTATAACGTAAGGATTTTTCGGTCTGGACAATCAATATTAAGGTATATTTTAGCTCTTTATTATGAAATTTGGTTCCCACACTAAGCATGACTCGATAGCCAACAAACTAAATTATCACAAATGACCAACAAGCAAAGTTAAAAACAAATTTTTACAACACAAGCTCTGCCCAGTTGGCTGCGGCTGTGGCATTAGGCTTATTTTACGAAGAGTTCTCGAGAACAAAGTTATCACACTAAACTACCCATGATGCACTGCACAGCAATGATGGTGGCCTGCTGACGAGTTTAAATGTGCAAGCATGTTAAAAATTTATTTTCTATGAGAGTCGGCACGAGAACTACTATAAAAGCTGTCAAAACTCGGAAGATTTTTTATATTAAAATCTTTAATATTTGTTCAAATTTATGAATTTATTTTATTTAAAGTTTAAGCCCATGAACGTTTTTGTGAAATTCTAATTTTACCAAGGCCGATGATACGTTCTGGATACGCTCTATCAGTATTTCTTCCGTAAAATACGTATTACAAAATTATTTTCGGTCCGTCCTGCTTTCAAATTTTAATTATTTCCAAAAAAAAAAAATCACGATCCAAACAAAATTTTCAGCAATGGCGACCTGGATGACTTTAGATAGGCAGCGATGTCAACTACCAAAAAGTTTTGTTCTCAATGTCAAGAAGCATTCAAATTAATGTAAAATAAAAAATTTTTATATATAAATACTAAATTTAAAATACATATGTAATTTATACATCAAGAAGTTGCAAATTTTAACACTATGTCCATGCAACAAAATATCTATATAGCAAAATGATTTTGCCGGACCGCTGCTTTTCGCTATACTAAGGTTCTATTGTATATCAAAGTGGGGCCTAAACGTTCACGCACTCTCCTCGAAAAGCTTTGCTGCTGAAACTTTATTTCATTTTTCAACTTTAATTTTATATCCACATGACAAAAAAAAGAAAGACAAGAATATTTCGCGTTCGCTGGCAGCCATTGCGAAAATCGAAACTTAAAGCGAACACAATATCGAGAATCGAAATTGATTGCCAGCATTCAGTGGGAAATATTTTAAACGAAGTAAACGATGACGGAAATTCGAGAAAAAAGTGAATTCTCTATGAAGTTTGTAAGGTAAAACGGGTAAAAATATATCATAAATGACATCGGATGAAAAATAAATGGTCAAAAACTGCGAAGAAATGACTTTCAAAAATGTTTACAAACCGGAAGTAGATTCTGAAGCTATGCCAAAATCAAACTGGAGCAGATTTCGCGATTCAATAGACCGAGTTTTTACTTGGTCCGTACTGTATCTGTATACGGATCTCATTAAAATAATCGAACATCTAGACGCATTGCGTATATCATGTAGTCTTTGTAGTTGTCATATAACCTCGTTTTCGATATACTGGTTAACTCGAAAACCTGTTAACTCCAATTTTTTATCTGGTCCACTGAAGATTCAAGTTATCAGGGTTCGACGTATCAAGACTGGTTGCATTCATGTATTGCATTTATTATTGTGTCAGCTCAGTTAATGGCAAAGTTATTTGCCTTACTTTTTGAACTTTATTATTATGTAGTTCACACAGAATAACAGTTACAAGACATCTCAGCTTGGCGGCCATATTGAAAAGTTGCTGAGAAAACCTGGTATCCCTGGTTTTACGAGCACAAAACAAAAGAGCTACCGAATTCGCTTTTGAAATTAATAAACGTGAAGTATATTTATATGCAGAATATAAAGTGAATAAACATAATGTACATTGTTTTTATTATACAATAAAACCAAAAGATAGTATACAAATTCATTTTGATTTCCCCCCCCCCCCAGAGGGGTTCTTTTCCAGGTTTTATTATCGCCCTATTATACGCATCGTCCATAATACACAGTAATGATGTTTTAAACTTTTTTTTTTTTTAATACACATAATATGCGTATTATACCCCAAAAATTATGGTATTAAAAAACTGATTGTTGTGTGGATTTTTGTAACTTAATAATAATCATAGGTTGTACTTTTAAAAGACAGAAAAGGGTTTTAATACCTTTCTTGGCGATCTTAGTAATTTCTGACTCTTGCTTCCAACTGGTGACAAGGAATAAGGTGATGCTGGTTCATTTAAGTTGCTGCTCCTACGTACTCTGTACTATTGTAAAATGAAAACGATTTACAGTGCAATTCATTTCAATATGTTAATTTTCATTAAAACATTTATACATTTCTTTCTTTCTGCACAGTAGATTTAACTGCATTGATACCAATACTATTAAACATTTCCATCAATGATCTATCAATTAACCAGATCCAATCAGTACCTGGAAACATGTCAAAATCTTCATCTGTTGTATCACTTTGAAAGAGTTGCTCCAAGCCTATATATAAATTTATTGTAGATTTTATTTTATTTTTTTTTGTTTCTGGTCGACTTTTCAGATTTGCACTTAGAAATACGAAAAGAATAGTGCAATAGCAATTTAAACCTCACCATTATTGTACGTTAGATAATTTGAAATGAAAAAAAAAAATAAAGATCTTTGTTAACAATGAATTTCATCATTCATTATTAATTACGTTTATTCAAGTGACTATGTAAATAAATTGTAAAATGGTATAGGAAAATTTTATTTATCACACCATACCTCAAAAGTATATTTTTTTTGTTTCTGGCAGATTTTTCAAATTTGTATTTTAGAAATACGAAAAGAATAGTGCAATAACAATTAAGCCTCATCTTTATTTTATGTTAGATATTGAAAAAGGAAAGAAAATAAGATATTTCGTTAATAATGAAGTTTATCATTCATTATTAATCACATTTATTATGAATTATGGAAATTAAAGGATTTTATTGGTAAATCAACAGTAGAATGGTCTTGGAGTTTCTATTTATCAAGCTGTGCAGTTTGCTTTCTTTTAGTGACGGCTTTTCAAGCTTTTGTATAGTCTATTCCACAAGAGAAGTCCACTGAAATAGATTAATCAGACGGAAAGCAATAGAAATCGAGAGCAGTGAGAACAGAAACCAGCTAAAAATTTTTGCAGACGAACTATTTTCAGGAAATTTACCTGGAGAAAATTGAACTATTTTTATTTCTGAATGGTTCCTACTGTCTACACTTTAGTTCAGTGGACTTCCCTTATAGAATAGGCTATAGTGGCTATTCAAAATGGCTGCCCATTTATATCTGGCAGAATAGTAACTTTGCAACTGCTTTTCCAAGTGAACTTATTAATCATAATTATTAAGGAATGGGAAACTTGGAATTTTTTTTTTTTTAATAATTTTTCTTTATAGATTTCGGCACGCTAAACATGAAAGTCGTGGTTAAAAACGTCAATAACTTAAAAATTTATTAAATTTGATTTTGAAAACTTGAAACCACGCCCCATTTGAAAACTATTTCTGATTGTAGTGGTAGTGTGGGTCCATGTTGCGTATAACTATAAAATAATGGTAGCCAGTTCTTAAATGCAACAACGTATTCCAGACCGGTTTCGGTATTAAACCATCTTCGGTGGGCTACAATTGAAAGCGTGGAAGTACCAGTTTAAATAAGGGAGCAGGTCCCTTCTCCACCATCTCATCGGTGGGACTATGACCAATCAAGTGGAGAGAAGTGACTCGCTGTACAGAATTTGAAAGGTGATGATTCATACATACGATAATTAATCAGAATAACGAACTAACATTAAATTATAATATTTGAATAAATGGGAAACCGAATAAAATAAAATACTAAAAGATATAAAACAAATAAACAAAGTACATGTAATAAAGAATATCAAACTGCTGGATATGGTGTCTGTAGTTGTCTATTTAGATTTCTATGACGAATGTCTTTGATTTTGTTCAGGCTCTTCGCTAGTCCTTTTAATAATGGGGCCATTTCATTGTTGATTTGGACATTGATGAGTTTCTTTCTTTATAGGCTTTTTGCTTAAGAAATATTAAGTCTGAAATCTTCCAAAACTCAAAAATAAACAGAAATGACAAACCAAAACCACCAATTATGAGAGCAGTAATCAAAATACATATTGAAGATGCTCCCATTCGGCCAATAGTTAGTAATAGACCAGCTCCAACATATCACATAGCAAGGACACTCAAAGTAGTACTACGACAGAGCTACAACTACAAAACAAATACACTGGCAGAAACTCTATAGAAGCAACAAATAAACTCAAAAAAATCGAAACCAATGACAACAGGAGAATGATGTCATTAGATATACATAATCTATACACCAACATTCCAACCACAGAAGCACTAGACATAATTAGAAGACTAAATGTGCAAAGAAGAAGAAAGACAGCGAAAATGAGGACATAGACTACTACAGTCGGGGGCCCGAGTGATGACCATTTCGTAGGGGATGTGTGACGTTGTAACCATTCTAAAGTAACGGAGGGAAGGGTATTGCTCCTCTTCTCCTCTTTACTTAGACAGTAAAATATACCAAAGGATAAACCCTGACTATAATCCCCCTACCCCCAGCCTTTTTATTTGTAGGCTAAAAGCACTTTAAATCTGATTTTCAACTCCTTTTTACTTTATTTTTATACACATCAGTGTTGCATCTAGGTAGAAACAAAAGGGCGTGGTGCCTTGCCATTTTTGAGCGCACCCTGCCCTTTTTCACTGGATTTTTAAAGTAACCATTGTAGTGTACGCTTATATCTTTGACTTGCCCTACTTTCTGACCAAATATGCCCTAATTTATGTTCACTTCCCTGTCCTGCTATTTTGCTAGATGCAACCCTGCACATTTTTTTTAATTACTTTTCATATGGAATAACGGGTGATGGACGGCAGGAGAAAGAATTGGATGCTCGGATCGGTGCAGCAAGCTGTGTCAGACGTGAACTGTGGCGATCCGTGGTAACGAAACGCGAGCTGAGTAACAAAGCTAAGCTCTCTGTCTTCAAATCCATCTTTGTCCCCATTCTCACCTATGGTCATAAGGCTTGGGTAATGACCGAAAGAGTGCGATCGCGGGTACAAGCGGCCGAAATGAGATTTCTGAGAGGTGTTGCAGGTGTTACCCTACTAGATAGAGTGTACAGCAATACAATAAGGGAATCTTTAGGTGTTGAGCCGCTACTTCTCCGCATTGAGAGGTCTCAGTTGCGCTGGTATGGCCACGTGATTCGGATGCCGCAAACTAGTCTTCCTAGGCAGTTGTTATTTTCCAAGCCGGTGGGTAAGAGACCAAGGGGTCGGCCTAGAACCAGGTGGCTAGACTACCTGGAGAATCTGGGTTCGAGTCGCTTGGATATTACCAGGGAGGACATGCGCCTGATGGCGGAAGATCGCGATCGCTGGAGATCCTCCATAGGGCTGCTGCCCCCGCGACCCTAACGGATAAGCGGGTTTGAAAAGTAAGTAAGTAAGTATGTAACTCAATATGAACAGAATGCCACTTTACCACATCAAACATGTTGTTGGCCTTCATATTTGTAAACTTACATTCGTATTTTATTGGCGACGAGAAATGCAGATGAAAAGTGAAATATTGTAATATATAATGAACTATACATTGTAAATACAGGGTAATTAAAGTTCTGTGATGTATATTATACGCTAATTTCGTCTGAAGTTCATTATGCAACTTTTCATTTGAATTTCTGGTGCCAAAAAAAAATACGAATGTACCTTCTCAATCCATGAAGTACAACTTTGTTTCGATGTGATAAAATGACGACGGGCAGTGGAGAATTCAAATGGAAAAGCGAATAAATGTAATAAATAATGAACTGTACATTGTATATACAGGAAAATTAAGGTACTGTAATGTATATTATGCGCTAATTTCGTTTGATTTTCATCAGGACGGAATGCAACTGCATCACTTCAAAGCAGTATCAGTTTTCTGAAATCGTTGTCATGCTGTTTGGAAGAAAAAAAACGGTAGTTAGGCCGCAAAGGCATTTTTTACAACTTTTTTATTAGATAAGCCACGGCGTTACTACCGTAAATTATGGTAATTTGATCTATATCATCTTGAATCGTTTTTCTTTTTATGTCCACTGAAGCATGCGTTTTCTCTGTTGATTTCTTATGCAAATAGGCCATATACTTTTGCCTGGTGCTACCAACAGTTAAAGGGATTTAGACAGATTAACATTTTCAATCCAACCAACATAGGAAATGTGATCATAAATAATCCTCTGAGATGTAATAGAATTTTCCTGCATATTTTCAACAATAAGTTCTTTATTTATTGAATAACCTCTTTCCACAGATGCTTGTCCATGTGATAAAAGTAACAGACTGAATGATTTTCCACAGCTGTTTGAAAGATGAATTTGAAGACATGTATTCATTAAACAATACAATACTCATCAGTCGAATCAAAATTTATAAAATCTGAATTTATATTTGCTACATCAGCTACAAATTCTTGGAATTGCCATAACATGGCATCACATTCTTCAGGCTGGAGACGATGTGCGTCCACAAGAAGTGTTAAAATTGATTTGAAAATTTTGACACATCTATCTCAGTTTGTGGTCATTAACTGAGGGGCTAAACACTTCAGGTGGCGAACAAGAGAATACTGCATGGGGGTTTTAACCAGTAGTTTTGAAAATACAGTGGAGGACTGCGAATCCAGAATGCTCGGGAACAGAAGCCTTCCAGATTTGTGTTTTTTTCGGATTTATGGTCATTTTTCTTGGGAGAAGTTACACAAGATGTGTGTAACAAAATCGCTTCTGACGACTTATTTAAAATTTATTTTAAAATAAAAGTTTTCGCAATAATACTATTAAAGTCATTATTGTAATATAATCTTATTTATTAATGTAATTATATTACGATTTTGTCCCGCTCATCTTTTTATTTTTAACCAAATATTTCATAACTTCAAGATCATTCTTCAAGTTTGGTTAGCCACTGTCAAAATTAATTTTCCTTCCGATGTTTCTAAGAATTATCACAAATTCGTTTATTACTGCTTATTATTTTTACTTCAGCAGAAGAGTGTTAGAAATTGCAGGAAAATTCAATTGGATCTGTGTTAAATCAATGTTTCTTAAGTGCAGAAAATTCGTCGGCAAATTAGGCCTATCAGAATGTACACATTGTCGGCGATCAGGGCTAACAGTCTATTCTGAAAACGCACTAAATCATCAAAAATAGTCAAAACTGTGCATTGTAAATATAATTTATTAAGGAATTTTAATTACAACTAAATTTTATTCAGCAAATATTAAACTAAGCAACTTCCGCGAGTCTTAAACATTGTTCATCCGTCGATGTTTCAGCACTCGACGTTAGTTTTTTTTTTTTATTGTTTCTGTTCCTCCTCCCTAAATGTTTACCATTATTTTCGTGCACGTTATATGGGTGATATTGAGAATAAATTATATCAACGAAAGTTAATTTTCTTAATATAATTTTTCCCCCGCAGTGGCTGATCAAGTGGCCCTATTGCTTCTTGTTTTACCAAGTTGTGACGATTTTATGGATACATTAAAATTAGGAGATTCAATTTACTGTTAGCATGAAACTTTAAGTAAGTGTATTAAAAAGATTATGCTTTAAAAGTACAAAAAATTGAGATAAACCACTTTTGAGATTGAAATGCATGTTGGTCCACGAAATAGGATATGGTCATTCGTGGGGTCAATGTGGGGTGCATGCATATTAAGCATGGGGTAACTTCTTGCTACACTCCCTGGGGGACCGGCCCTACAACGACATTTTGGGCACTGACATCCTGGATAGAGTAATGTTCCAGTGTGCTATGGCCACAGTGGTTCCCAAAGAAGATGCAGGTACAAATGCGCCTGTCACTTGTTCATTGTCCGCAACTGAGAGTAGTCGGACGGCAGTGGTTAGGTCAACCTGCCACGCTGGAGTCAAGAGGAAGGGCAGAAAGGAAACGCAGGCTATGGGTTCCGAGGACAGAGCGGCCCTAAGTATTATAAAACAGGTAGGCCAATAGGCTTGCATAACACGGTTGCTGCGCGTTGGCTTAGTAATGCCAGGTGCTTTGGCCCATTCCGGATTGTACGGTGGCTGCTTCGACAGATTGTCCAGGTAGAAGGTATGAAAAAGAGCGATACCCAGTTCGTGCCCAAGGGTAAGATGGGGCGATATGTCGTATCAGGATCAAGCATTAAGGGATGATGTGATCCCGGGGACCGTGAGGTAGTCCCAGTTCGTGACACTGTGACGTCAGGCTTGCGGGCACAGCCCCAAATTAAGCTACAGAGGCAGCCAGCGTGTATGGCTAGTGAACTGAGAAATGCCATAGAGCAGGAACCTGATAGAATTATTAATGATTCAGGTGTTCAGCACGGGTTTCTGTGTATTTTGAGGTTGAATTGTGCTTATGGGATTTGCAGACCACCCTCCCTCTTGTTGTTTGAAGTACGTAGCACTTTGGAGATTAGGTGGGGCATGTGTGACCATTGGTTGGTGTGGTTAATGTGTGCGGTGTGATCAAGCAGTATGTGTTACTATCGTTTTAGCATATAGCAATATTATAGATATACATTTGTGTAGTTTATGTAGCTGGCATTCCTATATTCCATTTAGTTTCACTTTGTCTGTTGTAGCGAATATGCGTTGGTGACTGTTTTGCAGTTTTTCTTTTAAGTCGCTTATTTCTTGTATGTTAAAAATAAGCACTAAAGAAATAGTTACTCTTTTGTTGTCATAAAGCAGTGTTTTCTCAGATGCTGCAAAAATGTTCTTTGACATTTGTCGTGGGCTTTGTTGCAGCAGAGAGATTCTGCGAAAAGAGCGGTGTTGTTTTTTTATTATTGTTGCTGTGGCCCGCTTGTGATGGATGCGTGTGGACGCGAAGTAAAAAAAAAAAACCTGGAATGAATCTTGTGGGCAGCGATAATGACGATGTTTTATCCTGCCATCATGGAAGAGATTGCTGCAAGCTGTAATGACAAAGCAATTGTAATCCTGTGATCGATTATAATGAGTAATTTTGAATGTTATATTTACTTTTCTTAATGTTTGTTCTTTTCCTTTTGTTTGCGCCTGCAACGTGAATGCCCGGACTAATTTTGGAATGAGTTCATGACACGCCAACGAAGCGCCAACGACTGTTTCTTTCTCGACTTTTATTGCTTCTCGGATAAGAAATCTCCCAGAGCCACAGCTACATGGTGGGAACTTTCCTTTTTATTTATTTTACCGAGTGTTTCCGACAGGGTTTTGTGACCCTAAAGCCTGTTTCACATAGAGCTTTGCGGAGCGGAAAACACGCAGATGCGCAATCCGCAGGCAAAAGCGGATATATTCCGCTGAACTGAGCGGTTTCACATTCACACGCAAACGTTGCAGATCCGCTCTGCGACAGTTGCGGAGCGGATTTTTCATTTCAAGGAGGTCTGGAAATTTTGCGGAATCCGCTTTGCCTCAGCCAATCAGGAAGCAGGTGAAGCGCAGAGCATGCAGGGAGAACATAAAGCAGGAGCGATAAAAATTACACTCTACTACACAGCGATGGCCAGCAAATGTGCGTTTAATGAGAAACTTATTTCTTTAGTTTCTGAACGAATTTCAATTTGGAATACCAAATAAAGGAACACAGATATGCTCAGCTAAAATAAAACGAAACCAGGTAAAAGTCGGTTTATATTTTCTCGGGTGACTTCGATGATCGATCAGCCAAATGAAAAATTAACAATAACATCTCCATTTCGAAAATTGTTGAAAATTCATTTGATAGACTTTTTACATCAAAAGTTTAGTTTTAGACTCCATTTTATGAAAGAAGATACTATTTCAGAGAGACCAATCAGGAAACAGCTTAAGCGGAAAAGTTGCGAGAAAGTTTTAATTATGAAATGCTCAGCGGATTCCGCGTTTCCACGCGGAATGCGTGTGGTGGCACCACTATACACAATCCATGCGGATCTGCATCCGCTCCGCCAGGGATTTTCTTTGTGAAACAAGCTTAAGGATTCGGCTCAGAGTTAGCTTTGTCGCTCTTCTTTTCTTCTATTTATCCACAGTTCTTGGTTTGTTTCTTAGTGTAATAACCTAATACAAGTTATGTGTATATTTTTTTTGTATATTTTTAATTGTTTTACAATTGGTTCACATTGTTCCTTTCTCATTGTGCATTCTTTTTTAGAAACTATAAACTGATTTACTTTATAATACAAAAAGTATTAACAGGGAGGAAAGAGTACAGAGAGATGACACTCCCATGTTTCTGGAGAATATCGCAAGAGGGCGTAAATGAAAAGCGCCAGCTGGAAACAGGAGTAAAGCTAATAAAAAATTCTGGTTTTGGTTTCAACAAAGGAAGAATACAGCCGGGAAAGAAGTGGAGCCATTGTTGTATCTTCCCTGTGTACGAAAAGAGTAGAGGAAACTAGGCCCGAAGACGAAAATTCACACACCAAGCAAGAAGGAAATATTCGTTAAGTTTCTTGATTTACGAAGGAAATTAGCAATGAGATGAGCAAGTGAGCACAAATATAGCCATCGTTCAGAAATAAAGTTATTATTTCTTTGTTTCCTGTGTTTATTAATTAAAATTATGACATTTGGTGATAACTACATGTATTCTTAAAATATATAATAAATCATATTTGAATAATATTTATGGTGTCCTGAGAATTTTATTTTTTTGCAATATTATTAATACTTCCCAAATTATAAATAATAAATCGTAGCAGGAATGGATAAAGCAGGTTACTCTGGTTAAACATTTGCAGTACTTGGGATGTGACGTCAGTGGTTTGGTGACTAAATAAAATACACTCCTTCCGGTAGAGGGCAGCATATAAACGGAAGCACGGCTTTTATATAGGAAAATTGAAGAGTGTGGCCTCCCTGTATTCTTTCCTCCCCTAGTATTTTAGCTTATGGAAATCTTTTCTAAAAATGAATATATCTAATTATAATAAATTTAAAATTTAGATTTCATTGCAAATTTCACAAATCTTACTTTAATGTCTTCAATTCCAGCACCTAACAACTCGTTCTTTAGTAGACATGAATATGCAAGGCCATCTTTACCAGTGTCAGAATTTGTTTCACGGGTTTTCTTGGCTTGGACTTGACTCCTATTGTTTTCCTGAAAATTGTGATAAGAAAATAGCTTTATTTTAAACTGTTAAGAATGCCAATTTTATTTATAATTATTATACAGAAGGCTGATTCACATCTTTGTAAACAATAGTGGTGGCTTAGAAACCATACTCGATCCTTGTTGCTACCAATAAGTGATACCTCGACTTACCAGTTTAATTCGCTCCGTGGCAGAGTTCTTAACTCAATTTGCTCGTATATCAAATCAATTTTCCCCATTGAAAGCAATTGAAATGTCATTAATCCGTTCCATCCTTCCAGAAAACCACCCCAAATTTTCGTTATATGCTTTTAATATCGTTGAAAATACAGTACACAGTACTTATACTAAAACATTACAACAAACAAACTGGTTTTATTAATTTAGAACAGTACAGTTAAGTACAATTATGTACTGGAGTCATTACTTGTCATCTTCACTGATTTTACCCTTTTTGCCACGTTTTCCTCATTAAAAAACTTCTCCAGAGAGAAGTGTTTCTGTCTCCCTTTCAGAATGTTTTCC
This sequence comes from Rhysida immarginata, assembly GCA_023313115.1. Taxonomy (NCBI): domain Eukaryota; kingdom Metazoa; phylum Arthropoda; class Chilopoda; order Scolopendromorpha; family Scolopendridae; genus Rhysida; species Rhysida immarginata. Next base: position 277,492 of record JAHWFO010102147.1, on the reverse strand, counting down.
CTGCACAAAAAGCACGCACCGCTGCTAAAATGATTTCAGCACGAAATAAACATGTGGTGGCACGTGATGTCAACGAGTGAAATGCAGAATGCTTGTTGAATGTTGTGGCGAACGCTACGTCAGTATCTGAAGTTAGCTCGTAACTCAGATTTTTGCTCGCAAGTCAAAGCAAAACATCAACCAGTCGACAGCTTGTAACTCGAAAAACTCGTACGTTGGTGCACTCGTAAGTAGAGGTATCACTGTAGTTCATTTGATCTGTAAGTCCTTTCTTTGGACTATCATACATAGCAATTTCTACTGTAGTAGGGCCCACGGAAGAGTGCAAGGTAATGAGATGCTAGGACTCTTTACAGGTTTTTTTTTTTTTTTTTTAAAAAT
>JAHWFO010102147.1:253437-272111 GCA_023313115.1 Rhysida immarginata | reverse complement strand
GGACGCAGTGTGCGTTGGTAGGCCTAGATTATTTTATTTTTAACAATTAACACAAGCAATCTACTGTATGACTTTTTACAGTATTATTTCGAAATGACCGCCATTTGCTTCATAGCACAATTCGCAAGGCCTTATGATGGATTGATGTACGCGTGGAAACAGTTGATTTGCACGGTCGCTGATGTGAACTGCTGCCGCGACAACACGAGCCGCCAATTCTTCTTTGGTATCTACGGGTTCGGAGTACACCATTGATTTTATGCTTCCCCATAAAAAAAAATCCATCGGTGTGAGATCTGGCGATCTCGGTGGCCAAGCAACTGGTCCGCCACAACCAATCCAACGACCAGGATATGTCTCATTTAGGTAATCTCTAACTGCTCTTGTGTAATGCAAAGGTGGGCTGTCCTGTTGAAACCACATCAAATGTCTGGTCATTCATTAGTGGAACATCTTCAAGAAGACCAGGGACCTCCTCCTTCAGGAAACACATGTAAAAAGTACATCAAGTGAACTTTTTAAAACAAATCTTTACCTACTGCTTTCCCAGAATGCGATTAGTTCATTTACATATGGACTAATCGTATTTTACAAAGGGGTCGGATACCATGGAATCTCCTTGACGAAGTTTGTCCTATGACTTTTCAACAAACAAGCACGTGCACCTTGAAATTTCTTTGCAAACAATTACTTTAAAAGTTATTACAGTAGATTGCTTGTCTTAATTGTTAAAAATAAAATAATCTATTTTTGATTGTTCAACAACGCACACTGCATCCCGGTGTCATTTGATTGTTCAATGCAGTATTGTAAGTAAACGGAGCTGCGGGGACCCCATATGACAAAAAATACTTCTAAGGACCTCTTCTATCATCTCCCAAAAAATCTGTACTCAATTCAAAAACACCCTGTATAAATGCAAAGTCAAAGTTAACAATATATCTAACCAAAAAATTCATACACATGAAAACATGCATTCAACCAATTGTATTGGAACCAAATAGCAATTACAAAAGTTTATTAAAAGTAAACAAAAAGTTAATTAAAGTAAAAAAAAATATAAATAAATAAAAATGACAATAAGAAAATGTAAATTATTTTATACACAAAATTGTCTATGAAAAAAATTAAGAGTCTATTGATAATTCCGGAGAAAGACAATTTACTGTGCTTTACTGTCTAACCCTTCCAACCGAATTTAGTTTTAAAGCTTTCCAACTTGGGGATGGGGATAGGAGAAGAGGAGCAATACCCTTCCCTCCCTTATTTTAGAATGGTTACATCCTCACACCTCCCCTACGAAATGGTCATCTCTCGGGCCCCCGACTGTAATAACAGTGATCAACCAGAACTATTTCATATAAGACCAGAATTTTTACTGCCAATACGAAGGTGGATCACTAACTAGTGGAATCATTGCAGAAAGCTTCCTTCAACACATAGAAGAAAACGTCATTGAAAGCATCTTAGAACGCCTAAAAATTTAGGCATATTACAGATATGTTGACGATACAGTGATTTTATAAGACTCAAGCATCACGTATGCCAACACGATATTGGATAACTTCAACAGAGTCCACCAGAAAATGTCATTCACCATGGAAGAAGAGAACAATACGCTAAACTACTTGGACGTCACAATTGTCAGAAAACCAGGTGCCCATCAACTGTCATTTAAAATCTACCAGAAACCAACAACAACAGCCAACATCATTCATGCGTCATCAAACCATCCCAGGGAACAAAAATTTGCTGACATATATTCAATGACACAGAGCCATAATTTTCGAAGACGAAAACCGAAGAGAAGATATGCAAACAATAAATGAAACAGCCAGGATAAATGGATTCAACAGAAAACAGGTAGAAAACAAAAAAACAAGCTAATCAAAAGGAGAAAAAGAAGTTCAACAGAACAACTAATAAATAGATGGTAAATAGAACAAGTTCACATTCTTTGGGAAGGAAGTTTAACAGGTCACTAACATCCTAAGAAAGAAAGGAATCCAGTAGCCTATAAAACAAAGTGCACTAGAGGACAAACAATAAATAAGAAAAGAACAAGAAGTGATGACGACAAATATATGAGAGCCGTCATATACAAACTAAAGTGCAAGACGTGCAACATGCACTATTTGGGACACACGAAACGCTCTTTCACTCAGAGATATAAAGAACACACTGCTGCTATCAAATTCAACCCAACCAAATCAAACTATGCCGAACATATGGTAGGTAAGAAGCACCAGTTCGGCAAAATCAAAGACATGATGGAAGTAGTAACTGAAGAAATTAGAGACGATCGAAAACTTAGAAATACTGCTAGCAAAGAGCCTAGAAGGAAATAAACTCATCAACGTCCAAATCAACAATGAAATGGCCCCATTATTAAAACGAATAGGAAGCGCCTGAACAAAAGCAAAGAATCGTCATAGAAATCTAAATAGGCAACTACTGACACCATATCCAACAGTTTGGTATTCTTTATTACATGTACTTTGTTTATTCGTTTTATATCTTTTAGTATTTTATTTTATTTTATTTTGGTTCCCATTTATTCAAATATTACAATTTTCTGTTAGTTCTTATGTGTATGAATCATGACCTTTCAAATTCTGTACAGTGAGTCCCTTCTCTCCACTTGATTGGTCATAGTCCCACCAATGAGATGACAGAAGGGACCCGCTCCATTATACAAGCTCAGGGCTCGACAAATTCCAAAAATCTGACTAGACAGATGGCTACCACTGCAATTTTCATGGTAGCCAACCGAAACATGATATTTGTGTGTCTGTACAGTCATGTACAGTCATGTACAGAGTGATTCGGTCAATTACGTACGATTCTAATGGTTTATTACTCAGGAACTAATAAACTTAGGAATGTCATATAGATCTTACAATACACATTACATATTGGAATTTCACATCTCATGAACAACATGCTCGACGTATACTCCATTCATCTGCACGACACAACGAAGCATGAGGATGAAGTTTTGCAGCCCAGTGCACAAGATTCGGTGATTACCTGATAGACCTCTTCCATGGTGCAGGGGCGTGTGCTGAACAACATCTCCTTAAGGAACCCCACAGAATTGACCCATCAATTCAACAACAAGGTAATCTCCAACAGTTTACCAAACCTCTTCAACGATAGATTCAGCTGGCCACCAACCAGTCCTGACCTTAACCCCTGTGACTTCTGTCTGTGGAGGTTCCTTAAGGTGTTCAGCACACGCCCCCGCATCATGGAAGAGGTCCGTCAGGCAATCACTGAATCTTGTGCACTGATTGACAATGAGATGTGAGGCGCAGTGCTGCAAAATTCACCCTCGGGCTTCATTGTGAAATTCATTGTGTTGTACAGATGAATGGAGCACACAACAAGTGGCGATTGTTGAGCTGCAGACACAGAAATCTTCGTGACAATGTCACCAGGCATTGTTCAGCTGGTATTGTTGGAAACGATGCTGTTGCGAAGCAACCATTGTCGTCAGTCGGCTGTGTTCCATGTATAGCGAACAAGCAGTCGTTATGGTCAGTTGTCAAGCGTCAGTTCCAGTATCCACCACGTATTAAGGTAAATGTTTTCTCCATTCTATTAAATAAGTCGCGAAATAACACATTCCATGTCTATTTTATTTTGTCTGGGTGTCACTTGGGCCCGACGACAGCCTTGTTTATTTTTCATATGTTAAGCGTTGATCCTTGCTGGATGTGTTGTGTTTAAGTTTGCTTATTTCAGTTTTTTTTTTGTGTAAACAATGTTAATTGTCGCATGAGTAAAAAGGAAAGTTATTGGTTGTCAAGATAAAGTTTGACCATTCTTTTAGCGTTTGTTTTATGTATTTATTTATAATATATTTTTTATTTCCCATTTGGGTCCAGTTATTTATTTGTAGTTCTGTTAATGGTAGTAAGAGAGATTTAAATGTCAGATTTGTATTTTGGAAGCAGTAATGACGTTTTACCGAATTTTTATTTTATATTTATAGCATTTTGTTATAAGAAAAATTAATGTTTTGGCGACAGCTGTTGCCCGACAATAGTGGAAGCAACAGGGGTCGTCATTGTTGGTGAGAAAAGAGTGTCATTGGTGGAGTTAATTAAAAACCCTGTCGGGGTCAACTAAGATTCTTTCACGCAGTCTGTGTTTAAAATCGTATGAAACTGTCCCACAGACCCTGTGTGGTTCACGTAAAAAAAAAAAAAAAAAAAAAAAAAAAATAGTTGTGTGTTGTTTACTGAAGAGAGGTTCGTTTGGAAGATAGCGAGAAGGCAGCCATGTTGTTGTGGCGAGTATTCAAGCAATCGAATATACGAGGGGCGATTGATAAATAAGGTCTCCATGGCTGTAACTTTTTTTTTATTTGTTAACAGATTTTCAAAATTCTTTTTGTATCTTATACTCACATTTGTCCTCTATGTAATGCACTATTCACTTTTCGACATAGTCCCCATTCCTTTCCAAGCATCACGCCAACGCGTGACTAGTTGGGTGAACCAGTCGGAGATGAATTCCAGAGTTGTTGTCGACACCAGGATTAAGCCCGTTAAATACTCCTGAAGGCATTGCGTGAGGAGTATTTAACGGGCTTCCTCCCTAAGCAGAACAAACACAGTGCTTAGGGAGGAAGCATGAGGCAGGAATGGCTGGTGGTCCGACCAAAACAATAGTGTAATACGGAATAAAATGCTAATACAGTAATTTTTGGAGTATAATACGCACCCCCTTCCCCACTTTGACCCTCCCTCCCGACTCCACCCCCTCCAAAATATACATATATATTTTTTTAAAAAATACATATATATTTTTTTAAATCGTATCTTCATTGCGTTTATTATCAGAATATTAAATAATATTTACATTTTATAATAAGTAGTATTGATTTTTTTTTTATTTTATTTTATTTTTTTCTCTGCGTATTATACCCCGAAAATTACGGTAATACTGTATTCCAGTAACTGTCTTCTCTGTTAGTGACTGATGATTAAACTGATGAATTAGTAATTAAAACTGATTTAGACTTGGAGTAATTGACATTACAGACTGAATATAATGTGTTTGCTGTTATATAGTGCATTATAACATATTTAGATGGTCTACCAAATAAGTAGGGACCCTGAGAAATAATTGACTTTGGTTATTTGTACTTGCATGTATTTTGACCCAAATAGGAATGTAATTAAATAATAATGCTTTCAACTTGTGACATATTTATAAACACACACACACCTTCAGATTCATAGCAGTCCCGAACTCCTAACTTCCGCCCCTCCTGGCGAACACCTTTTCAGGCTTTCGATAATTATTGTAGTGGGAGGGGGGTGGGCGGTCTAAATATCAACTGATGTTATTTTTTTTCCTTAATATTTTTCCCCGCGGTGGCTGATCACTTGTCCCTATTGCTTTTTGCGAGGCTTCTCGTTTCACCAAATTGCGACCTTTTTATAGATAGACATTAAAGGTGATTCAATTTACGATTAGAATGAAACTTTTAATAATTGTATAAAAAACATTGCACTTTAAAAGTAAAGTGCATAAAAACTGATCTAAACAACATTTAAGATCGAAATAAACGTTTCAAGTTTTTTCATCATTTTATCTTTGGAACTACCTCTTCAAAATTCTAAATATTATATTGTGCCTGTGAACTTTCATTTCTTCTACCTCACAACAAGACTCTTCAAGACTTTCTTCAAGAATCACACTTCAAGACATATTCAACATTGGTGACCTTTCTTTTTTTCTCTATTATTTTACGTTTACATTAAAAAAGGAGATCATCAAATTAATAATTTATTATAATATACTCCTTTCCTTTATTAAGAAGTTTTAATTTTAAAAACTGCAATCAGCTCACAAGTTTTATCTTAGTTGTAGTAACAACACTGCTAACAAGTTCGCTTTTGTCTGTACTACTAGACAGCCAGACTGCAAACAACAGTCATTAAAAATACTTATAACTATCGCATTTGTAACATAAACGCAAGGGCTGTTCCCCAGTAAACAGAAGTTCAATACAGGATTGGTAATAAAGGACAAACACGAACATGAATTGTTCTGGACAAATTCTGGGCGCAGAACAATTCATGCCCAGGGTGGGATTTGAAGCAATGATTTGCTGATCTTGTGAAAAGACCTGCGTCTCATTCACTCTCGATCAACGAATTAGCTACCACGTTCATTCCAAAAGTACTCTTTAGCTCCTATATTAACAGTCTACCAAAATCACTTCTTAATATATTTAATAGCTAAAACAATCAATTTTATCAAATAATTCATTATATATGTAATAAAAATGAATTTTTGTGTTCTAGTTCACCCAGAAAATGTAAGTGTATTGGAATAATGCACATTAGTTTAGCTGTAAACAAATATTATACTTACATGAAACAAATTTTTGCCTTCGATAGGAGAAAGAGCCTTTCGTTCTTCACTTTGTTCCTTAAAATACAAAATAAATAACTAAAATGTAAATCATCCTTTAACAAACTAATACATAAATACTGGAGACAATGCTCCAACATACAGTAAATGTATTAAGACTGAGAATGAGGAAAAATTCCACGATCTGAGTTAGAATCAGAGAGCACAATTATCCAACCTCATTGCAGACACACATACAGTAACTACTGATGCAGCTGTCTCCAGGTGTCTAAAAGACTACAATGATTTCCAAGTGGAAGTTCAATGATAGGAAAATACCTGGCTTAGTTTGAAAAGAAAGTCCTGAACTGCAAGCCAGGTGCATGCCCTATCACTGGGCTGTCACCTAGACTACATTTCAGTCCTTAGGATACTTGTAGACAGTCTTGCTATACCACAATCTGTAACAGCTCAGTTGGTAGAAATGACAAGTTAAATATTTGTGGTTGCTGGTTCCAGGTCACAGAAAATATGTCAAGTGGAAAAACGAAGAGAAAAATTCCCCAATCTCAATTCGAATTGGGGATTACTAATATCTCGCTCTACCATAAGGGCCTTTTCCAAGTGTCCTAAAGACTACTAAGTAGTCAGAGAAGAAAAAGCCCAATGATAAGACAAACAGCCAGTTCCAGATCAGGAATTCCTCCCATCTATAACCATCAGAAAGTTTATGTAAGTGCTAACACAGTAATAAATAGATACAAGATAATGATCCCATAAAACGGATTTTGTGTTCAGGTCACGGAATTTTTCCTTTCATTTTTCAATCTTATGTTTAAATCATCTTTTATTATTATAATTATATTGTTTATTTATTTGTTTGTTTGTTTATTTATTTATTTATTTATTGGTTATTCTTGGATACATTTGGTAATGTTGTGACGTGCCAAGGGGGGGTGAGGAGGTTCTATTATGGGGTTCCAAAATGTAACCATCACACTCACCCTGATACGATCACGGGTTCTTGGGACCTGTCATGGATTTAGTAGCGACACATTTTGAATTAAACACCATTACACCTAGAGTTTTTGTTGCCATTATTTATTCGTCATATTCTAATTTACTACTACAAATTATTCAAAAATCAGTAAATTGTATTTATTAGGGGCCCCTGCTAAACAAATCTGTAACCTTTCCTCAACCATAACATTCTTCGTCCCCTTGGCAGTGTTCTCTCACTCTTAACCTGCCTGTGGCTTTACAAGGTTCGCTTATAAATATTTGAGATTGTCATCACAAGCGTATGCCTACCACTGGTGCCCCAGAATCCGTTAACGGAATGAGATTGTGTTCCACTATGACGTATTATGTTACCGTCGACGTACAGGAAAACGTCGAATGCACCTTTTTTTTTAAAGCAATTAGAAGAGAATCCACATTAACCCTTCCTGTCAAGCATAGCCCAACAATCAACATTCCTATAATTAATACTCATGTGGAGCCACCAGTACTAATCATGACAAAATACTACCCAATTTATATTTCCCAAAATTAACTATTAACAGCAGAACCCTTGTGCCACCTCACACTCGTAAAACATTTTACTAGCTAGTTAAGTATAACTAACATTCTAAATAAAATGTGATTCCATAAGGAATACTTCTCTTTAATTCAATTAAAAACTGAGCACAATTCTTAGTGTCAGTCATTCCTCAGATATGCTTCTGCATTCTTCTAATCTGGTTAAAATCGCTAGTTCGATTGTTCGAATGAACGAATTTTCTTCGACAATATTCCCAGGGTCCCGTCAAAATAAATAATGCAACACTCACCAATCGTCTCTTCTAAAACGCCCCACGACGACGATAATTAGCTATTTTAGCTTCACTGCATTGCACGTGGGGAAAGATCGATCTTGGTTACCATCGAACACTGGACCAAACATCGTTAGCATATCTTAGAAGAACAAAGTTGCACTTGAAAACAGCAAAGACTGGTTCCATTTGCCATCAAACTGTATATTTCGTTATGGGAAAGATATCATTGTACTTAATTTTTGTTTTAACGAGTGAAGTGATCATTAAAGCCAAAACTTAAAACTGAGATCGCTAAAATAGGCCTATCTGCCATATTTTTAGCTACTCTCTTAAACGTGACCATCCTACTCAGAAAACGGAAGTTATCTCTCATATTTTCTTATTTACATTTTTTTCTACAAAAAGAAAAAAACTTTAAAAACGCAACAATCTCCTAATGAGTTAGCATCACAGAGATTCTGAGAATCTCCTGTCTCTCAACAATGCTTAACCCATTAAGGAAACTTATTGTTGGCGATAAATTTTAAAAGTTCGCTAAAAGGAATTAAATATTATTACAAACACAGAATTATTAACAAAATAATACTCCTTATAAAATACTAAAAAAAAACTTTGGATTACTAAAAAAAAATAATGGAAAATAATGGCAACAACAAAAACTAACTTCTTCTAATGCTGATATGAAGGCATATTGACTTCATGTCAGCATAAGGAGAAGAACTTGATACTGGTGTCCGATCCAAAAATAAAAGTTTGGAGAACACCCCCTTATCGTTTCGTTTATTTTTGAGAGCAACTGAAATTCAATTCATTCTATCGGTGATATCTTTCTGAATTTTCACAATATTTGCTTGGAGTTTTTATAAGAGTAGTGCTATACATTTGACTAATAAATTATGCAGAAGACATTTTGGTAACGCTAGTGCATGTGCAGTTAAACATTATTTAGTAAAAATGCTCATATTTCATAAAATATTTAATATTTTCATATTCTGATTGCAGGATATTGTCTCTATTATAATTTGTCAAGTTTCCTGAAAATGGCATTGCATTGGGTTGAATACGCTGCATGTTATAAACAAAAAACTTGCGAAAACAATTCTATTTTTTTTAAAGAAATCTTTATAGCTCCATGAATATATGTGCTATTCTCATATACCATATTTTCGCGAATATACTCCGCACCCCTAGATACCCCGCGAAATTCCACGTTTATGTAAAAAATATTTAGGAAACCCCGCACCCCTGTATACCCCGCGGGGTATACAGGGGTGAAAAGCTGAAAGAACTTCGAGGTTATATTACAGTTAAATCAGAAAATTAAGAAGTATAATTAATTATTTCAACCATTAAATTCAATTAAAATTCATAAAAATTGAATTGGCAGTATAAAATGTTCCAAGACATAAAAAATGACGAGTGGAAGAAGAGTTTATTTTGCAGGAAAAGAAAAATCGAGCAGGAAATTCAACACAAAAGTTAGCAGATAGATCCAGCAGATTGAAATAAGCAACTGATAAATGAAAGCAAAATAGCATCTCTGTATATGTAAACTATGAGCGCCAGAAGGGCTGTGATTGGTTGTTATTAGAAGGCAGGAAATATTAGCCAATAGAAATGCAGTCATGATAGGTTAAGATACCTTCATGATTTATGATTTTTCTACAGGATATTTTAATTAAAAAAAAATGAAAAGATACAATTTCATAAAGTAAATACCGTATAAATTAAAGGTATTTAAGGATCAAAGATATTTTAATATTTATTTTAAATAAAAAAAACAAATTGTATACTGCATTCAGAAATAAAATTATTTTTAACATTAAAAATAATGTATTTTATAAATACAAAAGTTCGACATTTTCGATAAAGTTTTTTTGTATCAAATATACAAAAAAACAATAAAAAACAATATAAAGAAAAGCAAACGTCTTCAAGTAAATAATAAAAAGGATTTAAAAGCTTTAACATTAAGCTTTAAACAAAAGTTTCATAACAGACTAAATAAAAATAGATGTTTAAATTATTGATTGAAATAGGAAAGAGATCCAGGCTCTAGAATTTTCTTTCCTATTTGCATCAGTTCCTACTTTAAGAAAATTTGCATTGTTCCTACTTAAAGCAATGAACAACACATTGTGTATTGCATTCAGGCTTAAAATTAAAAACTTAAAATTCTGATTCATTATTAAAAGGTGAAGAAGTTAGTCGGGACAAACTGCTACTACTTCAGGTCGTGGCAGTTTTGAAGTTGCCATCTTTTTGAAAAGCTATTTTTTTATGATATGAAAAATGCACAACCTGGATATTTACAATTAAAAACTTAAAAATCTAATTCATTATCGCATGTTTCTTCAAAAAGTTTCTTAATACAGCACAGATGGCGGTTTATTAAAAAAAATAATAAAAGGTCATTTCATTTTGAAAAGGGCAAAAATACAGTTACAGTAGTTTACATGAAATTTTAATGTAAGTTCATTTTTCTAAATTATTACAGTACATATCGTGCATTAATGCAGTAAGTACTGTAATAAATATTCATTTGAACTTTAAAAAACGTTCTTGGACAATTTCAGGAGTTTTGTGTATGTTTATTTTTAGAAATTATTACAGTACATAATATATATTCATGAATTAAAGTAATGTAATAAATATTCATTTGAAGTTTAATAAACGTTCTTTGGCAATTTCAGGAGATAGAACTTTCCCGGTCGAAAATGTCGTTGGGGCAAATGACTGGATCCCATGTACTATAATAATTTCGAAAATTCACCTTTAATGTAAATGCATTTTTGAGAAAGTACATGCATACATCACAGTATATAATGTACTGTAAAATGAACTGTACATCGTATATACTGTTTAATTGATTTACTGTAAAATCCATCTCCCATCCAATTTTCTGTTGCCATAACCTAACTTGGGGGGGGGGGTTCAAACGAACTTCGATCTGACAAATTTCAAACGAAATTAGCATATAACATCTGATATACTTGCATATTACAGTGCATTATGTAGTATATACAATATACAGTACATTAATTCCCTGTTTTCTTATTTTTTCGTCTCCAAAAGCTAATGTAAAAGTAAATTCTCATAAACAAGATGGCAACGCCATATCTCCTGAAATTGTCCAAGAACGTTTTTTAAAGTAGACTGTAAATTGATTTAAAAATTAAAAAAAATTCCTTTCTGTACGAGCTTTATAGTTTGAGGCATTAAAAATTTATTACATTTGCAAATAAAGAGTTGCCAAGTTTCTGTCCCCACATGTCCTTCACCCAGTTGTGCTGTTCCACGCTAATCTGTTTTCAGGCCGCTGGATCAAGCTCCATGGCAATTATCCATGATATTTCCAAAATCCACCAAAAAAGCTGAATTAACAGGAATGTTGTATTTATTTTTTATAACAGAGAAATATTCTGTTACTTGATGCACTGATGTTCAACTTCACAAAAGAAGCTCAATAAACATTGTTTTTTCATTAAAATAAATAAATATAATAGCCAGCTTGGTGGATGAGAGCTTTAAGGCGCAACTCTTGTCGCTCTCGAAACCAGCGAGTCGCGGGTCCAAATCCTGCCAATGGCACGGATGTTTGTGTTTGTCTCCTTTTCATCAATTTCATCCATTACACTGGAACTTACAATTCCAGTTTCAAGTTTGAATCGGGTACAGTGTTCTCTTCAGAAAATTTTATTAGGTCGGTAGAAAGATAAAATAGAGTAGACAAAAATTAAAAGCAAAATATTAAGCAGTAGTGTGCAGTATTTTGTGTATTCAATCTGAGGTGCATACTGATTCTTCATTTCAAATTTCAATTAACACAAAAATTTGATTGAGAAAATCATGAGTATTAATTCACGTGGTCCCTGGATGGCCAAAATCTCAAGTAAAAACAAATAAATGAAATAAAATTTTAATTCAATAAAATCACTTATGTATACTATTATGTATAAAAGATTCTAACAAAGAATCCGAGAAATAATGGGAATTAAGACATCTTCACAGCAGAATGAGATGGCTCCAGGAGAAGAATCCTACCTATACTCATTTTCTGTCCAAATCGGCAGCAAAAGTTGCCCTGGAACAACTGCTAAATTATCGAGAAATCCGCAAGACATGTAAGCACGCTGCTTTTGTGTTTTCACGTAAGAAGCTGAATTAGGGCAGCAAAATTGGTAGAAAATGATGCTTGGGCAGAAAACTACGTCATTTTATGCAGGTTGCTTACAGGCAAACTAAGCTTTATTTCATGATGTCAATACTGTCTAGTGTCACATTAACTAAAGAAAAAGAATAAAAGGGTCATACAAGTGATACACAGGCAGGTACCCAAGAATTATTGGATCTTTTGTTCGAATAATCCATTCTTTATATTATGTTTTAATTACAGTAATACTAATTAAAAATTAACATATTTCAGTGATATTTTTGTAAAGTTGCTTGTGAAGTTTATGCTATTATACATTGTTGATATATAAAAACAAATCAATCTGATTACAAAATTCGGATTTCATTTTTGTGAAAAAAAAATAAATTAAAATCGCAAGCCCATTCAACTTAAGTCATCTTCTGGCAATGAAAGATGTGAACGAGGAAGTCGTCAGTTGGGTTCAGTGTAGGTCAAAGGGGAAAATATCCTTTTGTGTAACTGGAGTGAACAAGGTGTGGAATGACTGGTGGGGGAGGGGAAATTGCACTGGAACAGGCCAAAGGAGGAGAGAGAGGAAGGGAAAAAAAAAAAAAAAGGAGAAAATTAAAAAACTGAAAATAAAAACAGCCCCTTGCCGACCACTCCATTACTCCTTGTTCACTCAAGAGTTTTTAATAGAATTTAAACAAGCAATTTAAATTCAAAGAAATCAAAATCATGGACCTTCAGCATTTTTGGGGTGGTCGCTCAACCCCCCCCTCCCCCACTCCCCGTTGAATACATGCCTGATACAGTAGAATGTTTATTATGCCTTACGCATTTTGGTGTTACACTATCATCGGAGGCGAAAACAGCTACGGAGTGTTAGCTGGCCATGGCCTGAATTTATATAAAAAAGAAACATATGGAGTGTGAATATGATTGGCGAAGAAGTGGAGGGAAAGATAGAGGCAGACTTCGTAGTAAACTATTGTGATGTCATCTGGTCTTGGGTACTGTGTCGGCTTCAATGAGGAATTCTAAGAGTTCATCTCTTTCAAAAGTGGTCTGGTTGTTTAGTAGGCTGTTGCGGTCCTTATGGCATTGTTTTTTTATTCAATCTCTTCAGGGATCAGGATTTTCGCTTTATTAGTGTCCCTCCATAGCAAGCTCATGCATTCTTCCACTGGAAGCATTCGATGTTTGTGTTTGACGAGGGGGTCAGCATAGGCGGACTTATTATCATTATTTAGCCAGGACTACCTATGCTCTTTGAATCTCTGCTGGAATGAGCATGACCATAAATCCTATATAACAGGCGTTGCAGTCTGGACAGGCAAGCTTGTAAGCGCCTGGTTGCTTGTAGATGTCCTGTTTAGTTTTCTTTCTAGGGTTGAGCAGGAACCGGTTATTAGAAAGTGACTCCTGGGCCTTGTTCATTGAAGATCTTCACAAGCTTATAGGTTTCACTTCAGAAGAAACTTAGAGTGACAAAGTCCAATTTCTTCTTAACCTGTGTTATCGGTTGCTGTATTGATTTTTTGACGTTATTCAGGATGGAGGTGGTGACTTTGTCCAGGAAGCTGTTTAGGCAGCCCAACTGTTTCCCTGATCTTGATAGTTGTTGTGATCGGATATGTGTGCACTCTTCTGAAGTTGTGTCATATATCGCTATCTTGTGTTGTGTGGGAAGATTAAGAGTCAAATGGGATGATATTAGTCGTGGTAGAGGGTTTTCTAAATACCTCGAATTCTAGGTACATGTAGTGTACTTCAGAGTTTCAAACGATACTGACGTCGAATGCGTTAGTCAGTTTCTTGTTCCAGGGTGTATGTTATGGAGTGGTGGAAGTCATTGAAGGCTTTAAGTATATCACTAAGTGCTTCTGCATTCATCATAAATAATCAGAGTATCATCTATGTATCGATTGTAGGTAACGACTGTTGCGTCCTGTATCATTTTGTCGGTCTTCGATTCTTCAATAAACTGTAAAAATATTTCTGAAATTGTTGCATTTATTGGTGATCCCATGGCTATTCCGTCCGGGATGGCGAAGAAATCTGCTGAATGTGAAATAGTTCTGTCCACATAGGAGTCCTAATAGTTTTCAAATGCCAGCACTCCTTGGAGTCGATTGTCGTTTCTTCCAGTGTCTTGTTGATAATGTTGATCGTCTCGGTAAAAGGAAGATTCATGTAGAGATTGACTATGTCAATCGATATTAACCTTATGTGCGCTTCTATTTTGATGTTCTGTAGACATGATATGTCCATATTTTGATGATTCAGTGTCCCACAAGTCAGCATTCCACAACTTCGGGAAATTCCAGAAGTTGGCAATTTTTTCATGAAATCCAAGCTGGCGGACAATGAATTCTGTTGGGGGATTTTTGCACATTACTGCAGAATTTGTAACTATTATGACAATTAAAATATTCTAAGTTAAACAATTTTATAGTTTCCCCTAATGCATATAGCCTGTTTTGGAGGGCTATAAAAGTTAATTATAGAAATTAATATGAGAATTGTTATAAGCCGGCTTTCTTTGAGCTGATTATTTTCCAAGAAATTCGAAATGGTGACTGATTATAGAGGCACCCCATCCCTCCCTTTCCATAAACGTTTACAATTAAAAATTTAAAATGCAGACTTGCGAAATTATATTTAATGTGGTTTAATTTTTCCTTGCAATTTTTTTCTTCGAAAGCTAGTAATTTACTGAAGAATACGTATTACGAGCGCAACTCGGCAGTGAAGTAGATGCATATACATATTCAACTTTTCTTTGGCCAAGAGTGGAATTGCCGATGTTTTAGCATTGGAAATGCAAAGCACATAGTAGTTTTAAAAGGTTTTTTTTTTCTATTGTACTTTATTCAATGCATTATTTTACATCATTCATGTGTTGTTTATCATTAAAATCAATCGAAAAGTTAGCTGATCAAATCCAAAATACCGCTGGCACTTTGTGCGCTTAGTTAATTTTTTTTTTTTTAAAGTGGAAAAAAAAAGAATTAAACCTTTTCTAAATCTATGAATATAATGCATTATTTCTCAATATTGTTAATACTTTAGTCATATAACTTCATAGAAGCTTTAAGTTTGTACGTTTTTCCAAGATTTTAATGGGTGTGAAGGTAATATCACTGATTTTTTTTTAGCAAACTTGGCCCTTCGGCAATTTTTAACGAATGCTTAGCGATGAATTCTTTATTATTTTGTCTAGAAGAAATGCAGAGTTTCGGCTTTTATTTATTTATTTATTTATTATTTACAGTGTTCTGGCTTGCTTTTCGAAAGTAGGAATTTTCATTCCATATCTGGTTGATTTATAATAAATCATTGGGTGCCTTCACAAAGTCACGAGGGACGGTGGATGTGGACAGCTGGAAGGACAAACTCAGGTGTGGTCCTCGTCTTCCAAGGACACAAATGCTAGTGGGTGCGAGTACAGTGGACAGAGCCCATTACTGGATCCACTGTTAGGAGAGCAAATCACGGCACCCACTAATTACCCAAAATGCAATGCAAGGCTTTGTTTGCTTTGAAGGACATCCAGGGGGAGGGGAGAGGAACATCACATTCCTAGAATAGAAGAGACGTGACAACTAACGATATGGAAGGAAAAGCTATCAGACCTTTCTGTAGTACAATTTTGCATGCTCACTATTTTTTAAAAAATTCGTACAAATAAAGTAGTTAAATTTTTCTTTAAGGATCTTTTATTAATATTTAATTTTATTTTAAAATTAAATAAAAATAAATGATAAATAAAATATAATAACTTCAAATAAAATAAATAAAATAAAACGATTCAAAATAACGTGCGTGGGAGGGGCCGACTCAACGACCCAGGTCACCACCAACTCTGACGCGATGGGGTACAAAAGTTCGAGACTTGCGAAAGAAGATGGGGGACACATGAATTTCAACAAAATAACTCGTATTTATTCTAAATAAGATTGATACGCAACATTATAATAAATAGATAATAAACCATAACCCTCGAAGTATTATTGTTCAATAGAAAACTCATATCCATACTCAACAACATCATGTGTCCTCACAAGTACTAAATTTAGATTATACACTAATCAAGGTTCCCGGGACTAACCCATACAAACTATGAGAATTTCTCAACATCATTAAAGAGTATACCTTCACTATTAATTACAATTAATAACTTTACGCCTTGTTTTGGGTTACTTCTATCAAAGGCCATATCATGCACTTGCGCATGAATCCCCGACTATGCCTTCTGCCGCAGCGTTACTTGCAAGCACAACGTAACAACCACATGGTATAACATGGGAATGCCTTGAACGTGTCATGCCTTTCTTTTACTATTCGCTCGCAAAAAGTCGGTTACGCTTCAACTGTGTAACTTTCCGAAATGACAAAGCTAAGGGAGGGAGGCTGTAACCCTTTGAATCCTTAAATATTCCCAGTTCGACGCCTGGCTCGCTCCACGCGTTACTACCAACCAATGTGAATTAATGCTTACCCTCCGCCTTCGCTAAAACGAGGCATACCTTCACCACTAGAACGGCAGAAAGCATACCCTAATTAAATTACTTATAATCCCCATAAGCTTACTCTACTCAATTTAATATAAACACGCTTAAAATGTTCACACTAATTGCCGTAAAAAGTCTTATCGAACTAAATTGTCAACAACAACTGGGTTTAAATGCGGCTCTGCCAGTCAGTTATTATTACATTTAAAGCGAAACTTGCTCGCTGATAAACCCTGTGATGCACAATTGCGCTTCAGCACTTCCAGGGGAACAAAAAATTAAAAGGAATCACTGCACTTATTTCTAAACAAAAGTATTAGATCGGTCTCACCAAGAAGATACCCCCTTTTGGAGAATGATGATTTCTCAACTTATGTGTTGCCGCATCTAATGACCACCGCTGCATATCTTGTCATTCCAAGAATTATACGTGACCGCAGCTAGTAACTTGAACAAAGGTTATACACAAAAATCCTGGAGCATAGTCGATTCAGACCAGCTGGATTACTCATGAATAAACAGAGGTTTAATATAAACTAAATGGCAAACTGATCGCACGCCCGATAGAAAAAAAAAAAATGCCGTCGCTGCAATAACGTGTCTTTCTTACGTTACTCAACGACTACTCTTCCAATAATAACAACAAAACTAAACACAAGACACACACTCAGATTGTTACTATTTCTAGGAATCTCCTGAATACAACGACATCGCAATGATGACGACTTTCATTGTTCCAGACTCTGACGACCACAATTACCACATAACAATGCTCTTAAGATCAAAATAAATACACAATACAACTTAATGCACTTGGCAATGTTATACTACATCTAAAATGCACAAGTTTAGTGTCTCTATTCAGCCCTACGCATAATTAAACGACAAACACGAAATAACGAACGCATATAAAAAGAAAGAGCCGCCAGTCTAATGCTACACCCCCCCCCCCCCTTTATATTTTGCGAATGCTACCTGCAGTGCTCTATACACTAAAACAAGACAATTCTCCTGTAAATGACTGCGTCCCCACCCCCCACTATCAATAAATCTACACTGACTACAGTCACAATAAAACGATTAAATAAAATTAAATAAATTCAATTTAATATCTAAATAAACAGAATAGAATAATAATTTTTTTAATTAATTAAATAAAGAGAAAAATAACAAATAAGTAAACAGAAACAACTGAAGTTCAATAATAAAACAGAATTATTTGAATTAAAATAAAAATAAATTAGAATAGAATAATAGAATAAAATATAATTCATCAGTAATAATAGATTAGATATAATTTCATAATAAAAAAATAAAATAAAACAAATATTTATTCAGGGTCTCTAGGCTGAACCAGTTGCTGGTCAGCACTGTTCACAAAAGAAGGGGAGGACACGAGCCTCCATGACATGTTCGGCATCCAACGCTGACGTCATCCACTGATCTTATGAATATCTTTGAGAACACAGCCATTATAAGTTGCAGGGTTCTCCCCAGGCCCTTTTTAACGGGCGCGCCGCCCGGCTGATTTTGGCGTCCGCCCGGCTGAAGAATACACGAAAAACTGCACAACACTGCATAATATTTTATTTGTTTTTGTTTTTAATTTTTGTCCGCCCAGTTATTTTAGCTTACCGCCCACCTGATAAAATTTTCTGGGGAGAACACTGAGTTGTATTCTTAATGTTCGCGCTTCATAACATACATGGATGGGGTGGTCGATATAAAGTCGGTGACAAAAATGTTTGGCCTATGAAAATGGCCTACAATAAAATTTGATCTGCATAAAAGTGACATTATGTATCTGTAAATTAAGTAAAACAAATGTTTACA
>JAHWFO010102147.1:226815-238437 GCA_023313115.1 Rhysida immarginata | reverse complement strand
CTGTGATATTTTTGGCGTTTTTTCTACATGTTATGACATTATGTGCTCGCAAGTGTGTTGAGGGGTGATAGTAAATGTACTGTGGAATATAGGCGACGTTGTGACCATAATTTAGGCTTTAGAACGGTTGATTGCGTGGGTATTTAAGGAGGATTTGGGTTAGCGGAGCATAACTTATGATGCCCGGGAATGAGGGCGATGCGGGCGCTGCAGCACCCCCAGAGTTGGCGGGGTATACTGGGGTAGTGCCAGCATTTGTGGGCGAAGAAGGGGGGATTACCATTAAGGCGTTTCTGGCGAGTGTCGATCGAATTGGGGCACTTGCCAAATGGACCCCCGAAATCAAGGTCACTGAAACTAAAGGGAGTCACGGCCAAGCATGCAGCAGAGCACGAAACATTCGATATTGAGGAGTATGATCAACTGCGTGCACGTTTGAAGTGCGTGTTTGGTAGGCTTAAGGTTACCCGGGACTTCTCCCAGGAGCTCCACGCCACTATCGAAGGGCCGAACGAATCAGTGGCCACCTTTGCAGGACGTCTTGAGTTGGCTATGGAGAGGTACATCGGTGCCACACCCGAAGCCGTACCTATACGGGAAACCGTACTGTTGTAACGTTTAGCAACAGTTGCTTGTTAGCTCATAGGAGGGCACTGATGATAGCCAACCCCGAGACATAAGAGGCGGTAGTATTAGCCTTGAGGTCTGAAGACCTCGAGAAAAAATATAAAAGGGTGGCAAATGTCGTGGAGGCTGGGGAGAGTGGCCTGAGTGGTGATGCTAGTGCCAATGTAGGGCGTCCGAATCAAAAGGGGACTAAAATAAGAGCCCTTGGTGGCGATATAGAAAAACCCCCAGGGACACAGTTGTGGCTGTAACGAATCAATTAGAAGGAATTATCCGGAAATTAGAAGGAATAGTAGAGGGGTTGGCTAGAGCTATGAAGAAGTTGGCGGTAGTGCAGATGAAAGCACCAATAACTCAGTTAGCACCTCGCCCAGTGAAGCTCGAGCAATTGTGCCACAGGGAACCTTGCCTAACGCTGGGTGCTATCGGTGCGGGCAACCGGGCCACCTAGCAAGGAGCTGTCTCCACCCTGTACCACGCCCTTGCAGTGTCAATGCGAGTGGGCAGCCTGAGGGGCCCGTGTTGACTCAGTGTGGTGAGGGCGGTACCTGTCTTGCTACAGTCTACTTGCAGGGGCAGCCCGTCACCATGCTGTTCGACACGGGCTCGCAGGTGTCACTTATTGATGAGGAGGCCTACCGTCAATTGGCAGGTCCCCCCCTACAGTCCATGGACATGACTATTAAGGGGATCAACGGAAGTTGCCTAAGTTTAAAACAAGGAGGGATGCTAGATGTTGTTCAGGGCCGTCATATGGGCACACGAACCTTTCTGGTTCATTCATTTGCGGACCGCCCATATGACAGCATACTGTGTATGGACATTTTGAAGGGGCTGACCTTCCAATGTGCATCATCCCAGATTACTGGGGGAGCAGACATGCTGCCGATGGAGAAGGTCTCGAATGAGGATATGTGCGTAGATGGGATTTCGGAACATAACCTATCGTATGGGTACAGAGTATATGTAGGGGAAAATATGAACATAACCAACAGTGAGCCATGGTATTCCTACGCCAAATACGTGATGGTATGGGAATTCAGTAAGGGAAGAATCGGTAAAGCTGTTAGGTGGATAGGACCATTTGAAGTGTGCGCCATGGATGGCACGGGGTGGGTGCAAGTAAGAGGGATCAAGTTTAGGGACATTAAATAGGTAAAAATAGGGCAAGTTTGGGCAAAATGGGACATAGGTTCGGATGTAAATGGAAGTACATATGATGGGGTTAGTTATATGGGTGAGCAAACAGGGATAGCTGACGAATATTCGGGGACATCTGGTGTGGGTGGATTTAATACCGGGGGACTCGAATGGAGAGGAGGTAGTAACGAAGGGGGTTGTGATAGTTACATGCCATACGAGGGGGTTAATCCTGCTTTTGTTACGCAAGGATGGAATGGGGAACGAGAAATATCCTGGGTAAATGCAGCAGTACCACAGATGACAGACGCACAAATCTTCCAACATGGGGAAGAATCTAATATCCCTATCAAGCAATATGACAATACTGGAAGAGGTGAGCCCTGGATATCCCAGAATTGGAACACTGGATCTTACCCGGCAGCAACGGCGCCTATGCCGTCGAAGGGTCGATTTATTAATGACCATGAGGTTGGTGAGGAGATTCCATCAGCAGGTTCTGCAAATACATTAACACCAGGTTGGAATGCGGCGAACCAGGCACAGTTGGCTGATGTGGCCGTGGGCACCAAGGAGCCTTCGTACCCGAATGGAGACCCCGACAATTGAATCAGTGATAGGCCTGAAATAAAAATGGTCCCAATCTGGCAGGAGGGGATGAAATTGTCCAAGAAGTCCATGATCAGATGGCAGCAAAAGCGAGGTTGGACGTAAAAAATAGCCTCTCGATGGAAAATGGAGGTGGAACCAAGGAGGGTGTTGTCCTGAGGAGGCCACGGGAACCGAAAAGAAAAATAAGGGGTAAGGGTAGCAAGGGGTCTAAGGAGATCAGAGGAGAAATGAAGGGAGAAAAATATAAAAATAGAGAAGTTACAGTGGCAGGAGTCGGGGAAATTAAGGGTACTTGATCCCGGTTTGTTTTGCTTTAGTGTGTAGTTATGAATTTTGTTGGTAGTTGGCGTTTTTTTTTTTGTTGTTTTTTTAGTATATAGGATATACTTGGGTGTTATAGTTTTGGTTCCCGAGAGTTTGGTTAGTTATAAGGTTCCTTTTGTTTTGCTACTGTCTTAAATTGGTGTTGAATGCGATTTTACTCTAACGCAACCCTTGACAGGGTATGTTCGAGGCTTTTCATCGGGCGCATGTGACGTTCCAGTGTACTGTAAGTCACGTGTGTCCGGCAAAGAGGGGGGGGTGTGTCCTTTGATAGTACTTTACATGTTGCTTTGTTTTGCGTTTTGAACTATGCATGTTATGTTTATCTTTTAGGTGCTTGTTTTGTTATTGTCTGATTAAGTAGTAAATGCATGAGAAACAAATTGTTTTGAAGGATAATTGTTGGAAACTGTGTTGGAGCGGCAATTGTTAGGCGTTTTTCGGAGAAGATTGCTACAGCCTCCAGCAGAGGATTGTTGCGATCGTTTTCATGGAGAATAAGATGAGTCACTAGCTTGTGTTTTTGTTTTGTTACAGGATTCTTTTTTTTCTTTCTATAAAAAATCTTGAAGCGTACGGACATACCCTTTATGTTGTGTCTTTTGTTTATCCCTCATGTTCGAGGCTATGGGGTAGTAAATGTCAACTGTAATTTATGCATTAACATTTAAAAATTGTTATTTGTTTAATGATGCGACTCCGTAAATCAGTGCCGATGTTTTGAGTTTCTACGAGCGAGACGATTGACGATTTTGGATATTGGAGGGTCCAGGTGCATTGAGAAGAGAGTGAAACATGGGCGCTCAGCATGCTATTGTGAAGAAGGATATCCGAAAATGGAATGCGATGACATATGGTGATGCAAAGACGGTAACTCAGAAACGTTGAAGATAATTTGGTGAGTGACTTTTTTGCTTACATTTTCCAGAGTGAGGGACAGCTCTTTGAACTCTCTTGAACATTTATAGAGTCCAGTGGTGCCATCGGTCCTCCCGCCCCTGGTATTAACAGAAGAAAACTCTTGTCAATGCAGCTCTTGTGAATCACGCGATATGCATTGGCATCGCCTCTATGATCGATTTTCCGAAGCTGCTTTGTAAACTACCTTAAGCAATAGTTACCAGTCTAGTTTTTAAGAGAAGTTAATGGTTCTAAGTAGGCTAGTTAAGCACCCTGCCATGAGTCGGAGTGCCTAGCAGCGGAATTGTGGAATTCGAGAATGAGAAGCGTGGACTGTCAAGATTACTATTCTGACGGACGTGCACAGACTGCTTTGATACGCCCACGCATACCATCAGGACTCGAGGCTTGCCAGTAGCTGACGTGACAGGTATCTCCGTACTCACCAAGAGGGGTTTCCTGCATCTCTCCCCGGCTGCCTATGAAAGGAGGCGCTTGGCACTTACATGCGTAATTTCTTGTGGGAATATTTGATTCAGGAGTACGGGGGTGTTCATAATAGTCACCTCAGCCGAGCTGATGTTCCCCTGCTCTCATTTATTGTGAGGAATAATTCCCTTCCTGAATGCTCAAGCGTAAATCACGAGCAGGAGTGCCGGCAGTCATTGTAAAAAAGGTGCCGCTTGTCTAAGTTTTGTATTTTTGTGTATTTTATCATAAGTTAAGCAAAGGGGCCCCTAGATATGGTAACATACGAGTTTTATGGATACAGTTTGCAATGAAAAGGATATGTATATTTAAGATGAATAAATTGTTTTTCATTAAGTTTAAATATCACAGTGTCAGGTCGTCCATCAATTAATTTTGGTCCCGAACCCTAGCATCCCTCACCCCGACACTTATCGCTGATCGCGAGGGTGACACTATTACTTACTGTGGGGATGGTGAAAACGCTTCAATTGAGCTATATGAAAAAAAAGCCTGATAGCCTTTGAAGAAATGGCAAGATTCAGTTAAAACTAGGCAGTTCAATGCAGGGCATGTTGGGACTTTTTTGAACATGCGTACTCATGTTCTTGTTGTTCATTTTTCGTTGAAAATGCCGAAATACAACGTTTCTGAGCGTTTATCCATCGTCATCTCTATTATCCAAAGCGATCCAGATTTCGAAAAGATGTCGTTCATGCAGGACGGAGCACGATCCCATTAGAGTGTCTGAAGTCCTGGATGAGCACTTTGGAAAGTGCATTCTGGCTTTGGGGTACCCAGAAGCCACATAATGGGAATCACTTGGCTGCCATATTCTCCTGATCTCAACCCTTGCAGCTCATTTGTGTGGGGCAATATTAAAGACAAAGTTTACACAAATAACCCTGGAGCCATCGCTGAGCTCAAAACAGCCATTTAGGTTTGTACGCATTTATGAAGAATCAATTCAAGGACTTTTCAAGGACTAAATAATATTTATCAAGGACTCATCAAATGAATTGTATACATAATTTTTACCCCAAGAAAGGCGAGGGGTAGGGGATTTTCCCACAAACTAGCAGGGTTGTTTGTTTTAAAACAAAAAAAAATGATTTAAAACAATTATTTTAAATAAAAACTGATTCAAAACATGTTTCAAACCAAAAAAGTTTATTCGGAAACAAAAACCATTAACAAAACTTGTGAAATTAAAAAAAAATGTTTATGACAGGAATATATTCTGTCTATAAAGAAAAATAAAAAAAGTGATCTGTGGTCACCACCAGACTTTCTTATACATAAATGTCCTGATCCAAATACAAAAAAAAATTAAACAACTGCAGTGTTCTCCCCAGAAAATTTCATCAGGTGGGCGGTAAGCTAAAATAACCGGGCTGACAAAAATGAAAAACAAAAACAAATAAAATATTATGCAGTGTTGTGCAGTTTTTCGTGTATTCAGCCGGACGGACGCCAAAATCAGTTGGGCGGCACGCCCATTAAAGAGCCTGGGGAGAAACGTGAACTGTCTAAAATGGCTACTTCCGATAGAAATTTTGTGAATAAAAGTTACTTCAAATTAGCTCCCAAACACTCTGGTATGATTCCAAATTTTCCTATACCATTTTGTTTCGCCTATTTTAGCAAAACACTGGATTTTGATAAGAGTAAAACTGGTACTTCTGATTGGAATTTTGAAAAATTTCGTACACAAAAGTTTGTTAAAATTAACTTCTAAGTACTTTTGTATACTTCACAAATTTTCCTATACAGTCTTATTTCGCCTGAATTAGCCAAAAACTGGATTTTGACAAGAGTAAAACTGGTACTTCCGGTTGGAATTTCGAAAAATTTTCTTAACAAAAGTTGTTTAAAATTGAAATTGGAACACTTTTTAGTCCCTTCAAAATTTTCATAAACGTAATGTTTAAAGAGATATTTCAAAATTTATATTTTGGCGCTGGAGTAAACTGATACTTCCGGTTCACTGATTCCACTGGAAAACTAATCAGACCGCAGAAGGGAGATTATAATCTTAAGTTTAAAGTTTGGTCTCGATAGATCGTGGACACACATACACACAGAGACTGACACACAGACATACAGCCACACAAATATTTTCCAGAAATCACTTTTTCTTAATCTAGGGACCCTAAAATGTGAAGATCAGTGAAAATCTGGAGGTCGAAATTTTTCGTGATTACAATACTTCCTTATACTATGTATAAGAAAGTAAAAAGGCTGGAATAAATTTTGGTTTTTGAAATCAAACACTACTGACAAAAAAAACACTGATGCTTAAAGTTATTTAAACATTACCACACAATGTGGGAAACCAGGTCTGCTAAGCTTGGATTTAACTGAAATTTAAATATGTTGTTATGTACCCCTCCCACTATTATATATGGGATAGTAACTCAGGCTAATGTTTTGGTTTGTTTTGTTTTGGTATTAACGTCCTTTTCAACTGCCATGTCTTTTTCAGGACAGTGTTATAGGGGCCGCAAATTTTGCCTCGCAAGGGTTCTTTAACGTGCAGCCGGCAAACGACTACACGGGACCAACGGCTTTACTTCCCTTCCGAAGGAAATGCGTGATCTCAGGATATTCCCCCTGAAAAAATCCTCGTCATCCTCGGGCATCAGAGGCGATCACCAAAACCTCTGAGCCACCGAGGCCAATTCATGCTAATGGCATTAGTTTACGAGATATAACTATTTAATTTTAGTCATGTAGGCTATTGATATATATTTACAAATTCGGACAGTTTCACATTCTAGAAGTCTATGTGGTCATGTGGATAAGTCAATAGACTACAATGGTGAAGGTTCCGGGTTCAATTTCATTTAATTAAATTTTTTAAACATGTGTTTTGAACAAATTATATATGAAACTAATGTTAATTATTAAATTAATTTTTATAATTTTTTTGCATATTATATTTCATTTTAGAAAGGTAACAATTTACTTATTTTTAATAACTTATTATACTGGGTGGATACAAAAATGAGCCCCCTCCCCTTTCATTATCGTAACCGAAGCAGATATGTCAATTTTGATGAATCCAATGAATAGAAAGTTGTGAGTGACCTATCTCATGGTGTACTTTTCATCATCCCAAATATGCAAATTAGGACACATTCAAATCCTATCAAAGACTTGTTCAGCATAGAATTCCGAACAAAACAAAATAAAAAAATTTCCAAAATCTGATAAACGGTTCACCAACAATCCCATGTTGAATTTATTAGTTACCTCCGTATGAACTTCACAGAGACATTTGAATGTTCAACATGCAAATCAAGAAATTGCCAAAAATTACCATAATAACATTCGCTTTCATGAGGATAAGCAAATAAAAGGAGGCATGTGTCAGCATACAGAAGACAGAATTCCAGGATGACAAGCTACACTTTTAATGAAATGGTCAACATGATCTTCTGCTTTGGATTGTGATTGTTGGTGATCAGTTTTTGTTTTGTTTAGAATTCCATGCTGAACAAGTCTTCAATTGGAATTTTACGTGTACAAGTTACGGTTTTGAATGTGTCCTAATTTGCATATTTGGGATGATGAAAAGTGCACCACGGAATAGGTCACCCACAACTTCCTATTCATTGGATTCATCAAAATTGACATATCTGCTTCGTTTACAAAAATAAATGGGGGAGGCCCATTTTTGTATCCAATCTGTATAATAATAATAATAATAATAATAATAATAATAATAATAATAAATAATTTGTTAGCTTCCTCAAATGAAATATAATATGCAAAAAATTATAAAAATATGTTTTTAATAATTAATATTAGTTTCATATATAATTTGTTCTAAAACATGTTGAAAAAAAAGATAAATTAAATTGGGAAAAAGAGCAAGAATTGAAACCGGGACCTTTGCATTGTAATCTATCGACTTACCCCATTACCACGTTGACTAAATGAATACCACATTGTCTGAATTTGTAAATATACATCAATAGCCTACATAACTAACTTTAAATAATTATATCTCGTAAACAAATGCCAGAGTTACTATGCCATATAATAGTGGGAGGGGTGCATAACATTTAAATTTCAGTTAAATCCAAGCTTAGCAGACCTGGTAATCCCCTTGTGAGATTTGTATGTTGAGACAGAAACATTAGCTTTATTTTATTTAATGGTTTTCATTAAACAATTATAGTTTTTATTCATATCAGTAAATAAAATGATTTCAATCTAATGCATCATATTCAAGCAAAATGTTTAAAAGCATTAAATATTTCTTCAATAATATGATTAAAACAGTTGTTTTAAAACAAACTTTTGTTTTAAAACATGTTTAAAACAGTTTAAATTAAAAGTGTTTAAAACGATTGTTTTAAAACAAAAAATGTGATTTAAAACAAAAAAAATGTTTGTTTTTCCCCCACAAAAAACTATTTTTTTTCCAACCCAGCAAACTAGTATGAGAAAGATGTGATGACTCATTTCTTGGTAATTCTGTCTGTTGAGATAAAAGTAGTCCATTAAAAACCACATGGAAGAATTACCACTTTTCTTTCTTAACGAATTCAAGTACTTTTCAAAGACACTATTCTGTTTTCAAGTACTTTTAAAGACCTTAAAAGCGAAAAAATTTTTTCAAAAACTTTTCAAGTATTTCAAGGACTCGTACGAACCATGAGAAAGTCATCGAAAGCATCGATGTCTCGACACTTCAGCGAGTTTTGCAGAATTTTGCTCTTCGTCCGTGCCACTTCATAGCCATTGATCCCAAGCATATCGAACATGTCATAAATTAAATCCAAATATCTGTAATCACTTTTAACATTTGAATAAATTTTTTCAACTCACAAGGGAATCCCACATAGCCTATCCGCTTTAACAATGAAGTCCTTGTATGGCTATGTGTGCTCAAATTGTTTCATGTTCGCGGTTTATTTTGAAAGAAACAAAATTTCGCACTCTTATTTTGCAAGCATCAATAGTAGCTTCTGGTGAGTAACATATTTCAATATGGTAGAAATCTGTGACATACATGTTCGAGGGATTCCCTTGTCAGTAGTTTTTGAAAATTTGATTTTTTATTTCATCATCATCATCATCACGGTCAACCCTTTGCAATCCACTGCTGGATGAAGGTCTTCTCTAAACGCTTCCATTCTTCTCTGTTTGAAGCTTTGGATTTCCAGTTGACACCAGCCATCTTCCTTATTTCGTCAAGCCACCTTGCATGGGGTCGTCCTCTTGAGCGTTTCAAGTCTCGAGGGTACCAATCCAGAATGACTGTGGTCCATCTCATGTCTTGTCTTCTAGCAATGTGACCAGCCCATTGCCATTTAGAACGTTTGATCCGTTTGATGAAGTCAATCACCTTCGTTTGGCTTCTTATCCAGCTGTTGCATTTTCGATTTCTTCTTGTAATTCCCAGCATACATCTTTCCATGCTTCTGTGTTGTCTGTAGTCTTTGTGTTGTCCTCCTTGATAAAGTCGATGTTTCAGCTCCGTAGGCGAGTGCTGGTAAAACACACTGGTTGAAAACTTTTCGTTTCAAGCTAAGTGGCATGTTGCTCTTCAAGATAATGTTATTCTTGCCAAAAGCACACCATGCTGTTCTAATTCGTCTGTTAACTTCATTCAAAATTTTGCCATCCGGTAATTTCTTGTCCCAGGTAAATGTAGCTCTGTACTTCTTCAATCACAATGCTGCCTGCCATGACCTTCTGTTTTGGAGCAAATGCATTGAACATAACATTTGTCTTCTGTGTGTTCAGTTTCAGTCCTAAACGCCTCTGCTAGTTCTTGTAACATTTCCTCCAATTCAGAAGGACTATTACTGGTGAGAACGATGTCATCGGCAAAATGAAGGTGGTTAAGGAATTCACAGTTTATTTTAAGTCTTTTTTTTGACCAGTTCAGTTCCTTGAAGACTTCCTCTAAAACTGCTGTGAAGAGTTTTGGTGAGATGGCATCTCCTTGTCTTATGCCTTTTCCAAAGTTGATCCATGCTTTTCCTTTATCCAAACGAATGGTAGCAGTCGGTTTACTAAATATCTTCTGAAGAATACTAATATAGCTTCCGGCTATTCCCATTCTTTCCAGAGCTTTCACTACAGCATGTGTGAACACAGAGTTGAAAGCTTTCTCAAAGTCGATGAAGGCAAGGCAAAGTGGCACTTCATATTCATTGTGGCGTTCGATAAGTTCTCTAATAACTTGAATGTGGTTGATCGTGCTATATCCACTTCGAAAGCCCGCTTGTTCTCTTGGTTGTGCTGAGTCTAGTGCTGAATCAGGGCTATGGAACGAATTGATTTACGATATGTTATAACGTTACGTAACGCATTTTGTTATTAGGTTTCGTTACGTTATGTTTTTTGTTACTTGATTTCGTTATGCTAGGTGTTACGTTACTGAATATCGTTATCTTAGAAAATAACGTTATCATAACGTTTTAAAGCATGCTATGGAACGAACTGATTTACGTAATGTTATAACGTTACTTTACACATTTTGTTATTAGGTTTCATTAGGTTATGCTTTTTGTTATTTGATATCGTTATTAGAAAAAAACAATATCATAATTTTTTAATAATAATATTTTATTTTTTTTATATGAGGAAGAGTGCATGCTTGAATGACAAGTTATTTTAATGTCAGTCACCTCCCTGTTATCAATGGGCTCCTCCAGAACCCCAACATTCCTGATTATTTGCATTGCATATTTCCTACGCTCGTTTCCTGCAGCCTAGATTTTGTTACATTTCCGTTATTATCCCGCTTTAAGAAATTTCGTTACGTTATACACGATACCGCTATTAATATAGTTATTTCGTTATGTTTTAGTTACGTTCCACAGCCCTGATATCGTTATTTTGTTACGTTTCCGTTACACTCCGCAGCCCAGATTTTGTTATGTTTCCGTTATTATCCCGCTTTAAGAAATTTCCGTTACGTTAAGCATTATAATACTGCTATTAATATCGTTATTTCGTTACGTTTCAGTTCATTCCACAGCCCTGTGCTGAATCAAGTCTGTTTGTCGGGACTTTACTGAAGATCTTATAAACAACTGACAAAAGGCTGAAAGGGCGATAGTTCTGGATATTTTCTCGGTCTCCTTTTTTGAAAAATAGAACTATCATTGCATTATTCCAAACATTTGGTACGTCTGACATCTCAAGGCTTTTCGTGAATAAACTTGCCAGTAACTTGTTGAATTCTTCTCCTGCTTCCTTAATCAGGTAAATTGTAATTCCATCTTCTCTGGGGGACTTTGCTTTCTTCATGGATTTAATAGCCTTGTCAACTTCGCCTTCCATAACCGGTGGCACTTCATCTTTTCTTTCAGTTGGTCTGCTCTTCTTACGTCATTATCATCTTCACATTTGTAAAGTTTATTGTACGAGGATCGGCTGAAATGTAATGCCTCCGTGTCTGTAACTTTATTTTTTAACCGATTTTCAAAATTCTTTTTGTATCTGATACTCACATTTCTACTCTATGGAATGCACTATTCACTTTTCGACATAGTCCCCATCCCTTTCCACGCATTGTACCAACGC
>JAHWFO010102147.1:153450-206815 GCA_023313115.1 Rhysida immarginata | reverse complement strand
TTTGTTATTTGTTAATTATTATTTTATTTTTCAGTTGTATTTATTAATTATTTATTGCATTCCAGGGTTTTTGTGTCTCGTTCTTTTCTCTTATAAATATCCGTTCAAGAACTAATTTTCAAATATTAAAACCAGTGGAATCGCCCAATAATGAGGGAATAGACAGTAAACATGTCTTGATTCTTTGTTCCTTCTGGTCAAAAAATGTTACTACCATTGGATATAATTTCGAATTAACGTCGTTAGAACCATCCGTTGAAATTGAAAATGGATTGCTCTGTAACATTTGTACAATTTCTGAAGTTTTGTCAGCTGCCATTTCACCAACAATTGCTGAAGTTTTTGTCCTTTGCACAGCTGTACTTTTTTGCCACATTGGACATTGGAAACATTCTCCGGAATAAAGGCCCTGCATGGTCTGACACACTTATAGGAAGATTATGTTCGACAAGGAAAGCCGTAAACAAACATTCTGCACGAATAACATCCATACCTGTGCTTCCGCTTTTATTAAAAAAAGTTTCAATGGTTGCATTCTTCTCCTCGGCCTGAAAGTAGTTCTTGTGCTTTGCGGTATTGACATGGTTCGTAATTGCATTTTTCCTACCATGTAATATGTTGAAGTCATATCGGCACACTTTACAGAAAGCAAATATTTCTCCCTTCTGCGATGAAGATATGAACCGAAATTCTTTCGAATAATTCTCTCTGAAAGTCTGAAAATACTTTCTTTGATCAACAATTTCACTCATGGCTAAAACTTGCGTATTTCGTTTTCTTGATCGTGGCCTTCCGAGATATTAGGCCCTCCGCATCGGGCCCTGGCTTGAAATCGCGTGTCGAGGCAGTTTCAACTTTTGACCGCTAGTTGTTTATCTCTATGGCTAGTTTGGCGCTCTTCAGGGATAAAGAACTACTCTCGTCCTCATCTGTTTTACCTTTAATTCTCTGATGATCCCTCTCTAGTGTTAAAACGTTGAACTTCCGCTGACACGAAGGAAAACACTGAAATGATAAGCGATACGGAGGCCTAATATCTCGAGGACCACGCCCTTCTTGATGGAAAAAATAGTCCTACTTTAAGGATTTAATTTCCGTAATAATGTGTTCCATCGCCTACTCATGCAGTAGAGAAGTTCAACATTTCTCCAACTGGGAAATTATGAAAAAACGTAAAATCCTTTATATAAAGCGTAAAAACGTAAAATGGTATTAAAAGCGTAAATTTTACGTGTAAAACGTAAAAGTTGGCATGTCTGCCATAGTATTCAACTATTTTATTAACACAAAATATAGCATACCGCAGATGTAAAACGTTGGAAACTCTTAAGCAGGCCTCGAAGTGAGAAATAAAAAAAAATATCAGATACTATTTTGATGTATTATAAGCCTGTTTATAATGAATGGATATTTATAAGAGAAAAGGACGAGACACAAAAACCCTGGAATGCAATAAATAATTTAATAAATACAACTGAAAAATAAAATAATAATTAACAAATAACAAAATAATTAATAAATATATAAGTAAAATCAAAATAAAACTAAAAAATCAAATAAAGAGCTGACGTTTCGGATAGAGCCTATCCTTTATCAAAGCAAAAAAGGATAATTCTCTAAAAGCAAATAGAATATTAGAGAATTATCCTGAAGTTATGAAAGTAGTACTAACGGACGGGTTTATATATAGTTTGCATGGGGAATAGTAAGGCGTTATTGGCTGACAAACAAGAGAACAAATGAGATTAGTTAGACGAACTGTTGGGATAGGACAAGACGGAGGACAAATAGGAAATAATAAGGGGGCGGTGAGAAAAATGTAATAGGATGAAACATATGAAAGTGGGATTATAAAAACGTTCAGGAATGATAGGGTGCCTAGCAAAAAGATTACGTAAAATTATTCCTGATTCTTAGTAGACAAAAAAAGGGGGCTGTCATGAAAGAAGATTATTGACATTGTTCAAAAGTATCGATTTTATGATTCCCTGACTGTACTCGGTTTAAAATAAAAATTCCCTGACCATTCCCGGTCGCCAGTCACCCTGTAAAAAAGTCCCACATGTAAGAGCAATGGATCAAAAGTAAAAAAATATGAAAGGACATTGAAGAACATTGAAAAGAAAAAATAAAAGATAAGATAAAGAAAGAAGAAAAAGCCCCATAGGGCTTGCGACAAATTAAGGAATAGCTGAAGTTGGAAGGGGACATGGGAAAGGTAATGAGGGAATGGTGCCTTTGCTAAGGTTAATGCCATTAGGGGTGAGGGAATTAAATTTCCAAATAAGAAAAGACTCGAATTGCTTTCTCTCTTTTTTGCTATGGAAGTTACTGCGAAGAATATAAATGCTGATGGCCTGTAAAGAGTGACCAGGGGAATTAAAGTGTTTAGCGACAGGGGTGCTAGAAAAAGAAAAACGCGCTAAAATAGTGCCACTGCGCAAAATTGAGTATTGTTTAAAAGAGGGTGCCACTTTCCCTCGTCATTTCACTTTTCTAATGGGAAAACTTTACTCATGGTTGCTTTCTTTCGAGTAATTGGCGACGAAACTCATGACAATGTAATAGTACGGGTTGTGATGTATTTGCGATATTAACTGACACTCCCATTTAATTGCGATCAAGCTGTTATTTTGACCATCAGATGGCAAAACATCAAAGTCTGCTGTAAATAATCAGATATACAATAGAATTCAACTAGTTATAAACTTTAAGTATTTTATCGTAAATAAATGATTCAAAATGATTCATAGAAATTTGATAAATGAAGCATAGATTGCTCGAAGTGTCATCTACTTCCGGCACGCGTCGATAGCATTGGAACAGTTATGAGCGTCATAACCTCTTCAATGAAGAAACCTAGCTGCTGCCACTGAATTACAATACTTCCAGTGTTAGTCATGAATATTTATGCATGTGGACATGCCCTTTTGAAAATTAGCAATTCAAATGCAAGGGAGTTTTTTTTTTTTTCTGTTGCAGTTTTTCTGTTGATTGAATTTTGGATGAATAGACATATTGGCAATGTTTCTAATGCAGTAGCAGTTAGACTAGTTATTAAAATATAGGAGGATATGAAATATAGGAGATATATAGGAAATTTTTGAACGATTTCTTCATAATACAGGAAATATAGAAGAACTTCGAGGCCTGCTTAAGGTCTAACTTTAGTCTCTTAGGCCTGTATTCAGAATGAGCATTAATTCTCTTGCTCAAACCATTGTTGAGTACAAATTCAATAACATGGAATTTGTTTTTAACAATGGTTTTGAGCAAAAGCAAGAACATAGTGGTCATTCTGAATATCGGCTTAAGCCTCGGCTAATGTTCAAGTCATGCTCCCCACCTCCATTTTTTGGGTAAATAAACACTATCATATCAATGAATTATGACCAGCACCCCTTCAAGGCACATGCATTGTTCACCCCAACAACGATTACACATCGCAAAATTTGCATAACAGGCTGAGAAAGCTTTAAAGCTGGTGCATCAAACGGCAGGTGCACGAGCCTCAAGATGGGTAAACGTCCGGATTTAACGGACATCCAAAAAGGGATGATAATAGGCTATCGCAGCAAGGGTGACACCATCTCCGAATTGGCGCGATTTGTGAACTGTTCACGGTCCGCTGTAGTGAAGGTGTATAAAGAGTGGACAGCAGGGTCAGAAATCGCGTCCCAACGCCATCATTGTAAAGGGTCACGAGATATCGACCAACAGGGTGAGTGCGGCTCCTACGACGACTCGTAAAAGGTGACAGGAGAGCCACAGTCCATCGACTTACCACCAGATTCAACAGTGGTGCTAACAGATGTGTATACGACATTACCGTTGAACGCACTCTGCTACGAATGGGCCTGAACAGTCGACGCATGGTTGCTGCACCCATGTTGACCAGGGGTCATCGTCAATGAGGCCTAGACTTTGCACGTGAGCATCGCCATTGGACCACAGACAACTGGGCTAGGGTCGCCTTCTCCAACGAGTCAAGGTTTTTGCTCCATAAGATTGACGGGCGATAGCGAGTGCATCCTGAACACCATGAAAAAAAACTGCAGGAGGCTATTGTGGGCCGGAAACAGGCTGGTGGGGATAGGTGAATGTGTGGGGGATCATCTGTCGGGAGCAGTTAGGTCCACTGATTCGTCTAGAGGGCAATCTGAATGCCTGCGGCTATCTGTCAATCATAGCGGACTAGGTGCACCCGTACAGGCTCACGATGATCCCCCAATGTGATGGTGTGCTCCAGCAGGACAATGCACCCTGCCACAAGGCACGTCTCCTTCTGGATTGGTTCGAGGAATACTCTACTGACTTTCGAGTGCTCCCTTGGCCCGCTACTTTGCCGGACATCAATCCAATCGAACATCTGTGAGAGCACCTTGATCGCCACGTACGGCAGCTGGACCCTCCAGCTATGACTCTCGAAGCTCTGTGGACAGCGCTTCAAGCGGAATGGACTGCCATACCATCGGACACATACCGCGCACTTCTTACGTCCATGCCACGCCGCCTAGCAGCAGTTATAACGGCAAAGGGTGGCTACTCCCATTACTAAGCGGGTGGTCATAATTCAGTGATATGACAGTGTATGCAAGTATATACGGTAATCCAATGACAATAATCCATCATTGGACAACTTCCCTGGAATGTCTCCAAAGTCTATTCTCTCAACCTGGCCATAAGGGGCCTGGTCTTGCTGAATCCGCACCCTTTTGGGGAAGAGAGAGAGAGAGAGAGATCTTCATGATGAATGTCATTATGATTCCAGAGCACTAGCCTGATAATACACTGCTCACAAAATTTAGGGGAGCACACATGATAACAATTCCTCGTGAAACTATAAAAGTTGTTTCTGGTTCAGGAAAGAATGGCCCAACAACTTGATTTACCGGAATCTGTGGCGTGGAGAGCTATTGAGAGGCTTAAAGCAGGCCAAACTCAACAGACAGTAGCTGACGCCATTGGAGTGCCATGAAGTGTCATTTGTCAATTGTGGAATCATTTCCAGGAGCCTGGAAGTATTTGACGAAGGTCAGGGCAAGGTCGCCCATCAGTTACGATTGCACGTGACAACCGTTACCGATTGCTACAGCCCGGAGAGAGAGGCGGCACAATGCTGCCCACCTTCAACAACAGCAGCTGTTTTGACAGAATTTGGCTGGGAGTTGTTTGATCATCCTTCCTACAGCCCTGATCTTGCTCCCAGCGATTTTCACGTTTTCTTGCACCTCAAGAAATTCCTGTCCTCCGGTGAGCGTTTTGGCAACGACGAAGAGCTGAAGACGTCTGTCACACGCTGGTTCCATTCACAGGCGGCAGAGTTCTACGACAGGGGGATACAAAAGTTGATCCCACGATACGACAAGTGTCTCAATTCTGGTGGCTATGTTGAAAAATAGCTGAAACATTGCTGTACTTGTTGCCAATAAATATGTTCCTGTAAGTGTGAGTTCTTTTTTTTTTTTAAATAGGGAAACTTACTTTCTGGATGTGCCTCGTAGATATACTGTACATGTAACTTCTAACCGAAAATGAAATTTTAAAACTAAAAGAAATACATTACTACAGTGAAACCTCAATAGCAGACACCTCCGGGGAAAGAAAATCTGTTCGTTATTAAGAGGTGACCGCTAATGAGAAGAGTCAGAATACATGTACATAGACCTGCCGGGGAATTAAAATGTGTCCGTAATTAAGGGGTGTCTGCTTTTTAGGGGTGTCAGTTAGGTGAGGTTTCACTGTATATTTATCATCTGCAAACAGAATAATTTATTATTTCAAGAAATAGGATACAAAAAAAATCTTACATAAAATAGTCGGGCATCTTAGACTGTTTTCAATTATGAATATTGCACATGGTGATGAAGCTATTTATACTGAATAGTTGAGAAAAAATACGATTAGACACATTTGCCTGGTTTATGACGAACTTCTTAATTGTCTCCATTGTGTTACTCGCATCCTTTGCTGATACAGGCAAATCATCATTGCATTCTTCCTCATCACATTCTTCAATATCATTTCGCTTCAACAAGTGCTCTCTGACGATGTTGTGCCATGTGGTAGTGTGTGTTAAATTATGAGGGGCTATCTTATTTTTTTTAATTAAATTTAATATTTACTTCTTAGTAGATAATTTATTTTGTTACCCGTTGATTGTTATTATAATGTTTGCTTTTAAATTTACATATTGTTTATGGCATAGCCACAAGTTTTCATGCTTGTTTCGTCGTTGTGGGGGGGTAAGCTTTTCAAGGAATTGATGATAAAAACTCCTGAAAAGGAAATCCTCAGTTTTTTGTACTGCTGCGACAGAAGAGCAGGAGAAGGAGAGTTCTTTTTTAATGTTGACATTATGCTTTAGCCTGAGTTGGAGGCAGACTTTTGTGAACATGGCTGCATTAGATGTTCGAATTATGTATGGCCTTATGATGTGATTGGCCTTATACACTTTTAGATAGCAGCAATACCAATTTCATTGATTGGTAATGATATTTTGTGTGTTAAGTAAGCGTCCAAGATGATTTGTTCAAGTTCGGCGGTTATTTCACGGACCGAGGACGTCAGTTCGTGAGACTTATTTTTTGCAGGAAATGTTTAACGTCATTGAATAAACGCAGACGGCTTGGGGAGCAGCGCAACTATCAGTAACCACGATTATCGCATGGATATACCATATAATTAGTGGAGCCGGCACGTTAGCTTAATTAGAACTTGTGTGAAGGCCCCGACGTCGACGAATCGTGGATAGAATTTCACAAACTCGTTGTAAACAGTCGTTGCATTGCAGCTGAAACCAAGGTGAAATTACTTCCCACAACAGTATGGTTGAACTAAAAAGGACAGTTGGGATAAAATCATATTGTCTGTAATAATAGACAGGTTTATTGATGGATAGTCGCACAGGAAGTGATGTCATTGTAAAGTGGAGCATTGCTCGCCATGCCAAAACGAGCCCGGGAGTTCAGGTGCATGTGTTATGTGCCACTAGTGATTGCGTGTGAAGTGGCATTGCGCAGTGGGCTATCTGTCGGTAACGTTGAGGGCAGACAATTATACCGTTCTTGCCTCTCAACCCCAGACATCGGCTGTGTTAATTTTGGTTGCGCCGGGAGCAACGTGTTGTGAGAGGTTTCAGTGCTTCTCCTCATGATACAAAATGCTTTTAGTGCGTTGTTAGTGTGGAATATTTGCACATGGACTGTGCGTAGACACCACAACATAGTGTGGTTATGTGCATGTGTGTAGTAATTCCCCAAGTCTATGAGCCCCGAGCGGTACGTTTAGATGTCTGCCCCACTCGTAGCATGCGACTAGCAAATGCAGTTACAGCAACTTTTGATGGTTGATGTAAATAAAAGTAGTAATTGCTTTAGGAATTAGGCTTACCAACATAAGCGTCTATGAATTAAGATTTCAGCAATAGCTGAGGGCGATTTTGTGTATATTTGTACGATTAGCACTGGGGCCCCATCTTAACACACAATTGTAGAATTATATTATTGATTAAATATACAGGGCGTTTCTAAATTATCTCCCGTATTATAAATGTTATTTACTGAAAAACTATTACAGATCTTAATGTAATTTTTTTTTTATTCAAAAAGAAAAACTCAAAGATTCTTAGCATGCCTTAATAAATATCGATGTGCCTCCCCATTATTGGTGAGAAGGACGTCAAATCGAAACTCGATTTCCTCCCATGTTTGGGGGTGATTTCAGCGATTGTTTCTATTCAACTGTTCTTGAGGGTTTCAATGTCATCAATGTTGGTCTTGTACACTGTCTTTCACATATCCAAAGAAGAAAAAATCCAGAGGGTTCGCATCGGCAACTGCCATGATGGGAAAACTCCCCTCCGACATCGCCAAATATTCATATTTTGTATGATTTTTACAGTTATCTCGTTAACTTTTTTTATACAGGGTGATTTACATCGAATGTAAAATACTTAAAGGGGGTATTATAGAGGTTAAGATAAACACAAAACGTCCTATGAACATGGGTTCAAATATGAACGATAACTGAGATTGAACAGAAATAAAAATGCCGCCACCAAGATCAACAAGTTAATAACTGAGATTCTGTAAAGCCTAGATAATGAAATTTGGAGGAATAACAGTACATAAGACTGTGTATACCGTTAAAATTTGATTGAATTCCAACGAGAAGTTTCCGAGTTACACAGTCAAAATTGTGACAAGTGCTAGTTAGTACTCACAAGTGAACACGTACGTATTATGATGTTGAATGAGTAACTTGGAAACTTCTTGTTAGAATTAGATCAAATTTTAAAGGTATACACAGTCTTATGTACCTTGTTATTCCCCCAAATTGCATTAATCTAGGCTTTACAGAACCTGAGTTATTAACTTGTTGATCTTGGTGGCGGCATTTTTATTTCTGTTCATATCTCAGTTATCGTTCATATTTGAACCCATGTTCATAGGACGTTTTGTGTTTATCTTAACCTCTATAATACCCCCATTAGGTACTTTACATTCGATATAAATCACCCTGTATATACAGGTAATAGAGATATACATATAAATTGGATTTAGTGTAGACTTGCGAAAAATAGCACAGAAAAGTTCTTCCAAATTGTGTTGTGAGCATTATCAGGAATGAATTTTCCTCTGAGGAGTAACTGTGCGTTAAATACCGAAGATACTAAAAACATGATTATTCTATAAATATGATTATTCTATAAAAATTGTTCAGTGAGGGTATTATTATGGTACCCAGCCATTTGGCTGACAGACAATTGACCGACAAACACTTGACCGACCGGACATTACACCGAAGGACATTTCACCGACTGAGAAATACCTGCATTTCACCGACATTTGAACATTCGACGTAAAGAGATGTTTTTGGCAATAGATGTTTACTATCCGATTAATAATATTTATGTCCGCTCATAAAGCAGGACAGAAACCTGATGTGCATGGAATAAACTTTTAATACACGATACTAATATCAAATATCGCTTATCACTAATGAGTATCTTATTTTATAGAAGAAAAATATTAATTTAAAAAGAAATACAGGAAAAGAATTGATATTACTTAATGCAAGACCCTGAGTTACATTTTGTCTGATTCCCATTGTGCAAAAGCCCACGCACGTGGGAGGGCCCCGTGACGCGAGACCGAACTAGTAGCAACTCCCAAGTGGTGGGGTGCAGGGGTTTTTGGACTTCCAGAGGAATTAATGTTCAAGAACAACACGACAGAACTAAGTTATTTATAAATATTTATTTATATTAATTTATATTTATATTATAAATTATTATTTATATTATTATTTATATTAATTTTGGTAAATTTATTTACTAAAAACATTCTAAAAAACAGCAAATCATATCAAACAAAGGGTACCCAACAATTATAACAATATCAATATTTTAATACCATATGATGAAGGCCGTAAAAAACCCAGTCCCATCGGCTACACCTTCTCTCTGTATTCCCTTTAATGGCTTAACCACCGCTCATACAAGTATCTGTGCCATTTAAATAAAGACCGGCTATTTACCCGATTAAAATGGTATGCCATAGTCAATATATTTCTTATTACCAATACAACAGGTGTATGCAAGCAGCGTTTTGCTCTGCTTTACTATTGCTCCGTGAAAGCGAAACAGTTTTTCGCTATAACAAGGCCTCACGAACAAAGGTACAATGGGAGAGAATGCGTCACGCCCTCCTTTTTATTATTTAACTCTCCTGATTGCGGATTAGTGAGCTATTACGCTCAGGAAGAGCACCAGGAGGAAGAAGGCAATAACCTCCCTTTACTTAAGTATTCACAGATTTCAATCAACGCTCAATGCCCAATTGCACCTCATCATTTATGTTCGGCCCAAGAGAGTAACAGACTCAGCGCAACTCATACGCCCATACCTATAGGTGCTAAAATCTTAATGCCCATTTTATCCTTAAAAACTAACATATATATCCTTAAAAACACGGGGGAGGTCGTGGCCAGGTGGGCTTTCACTGAACAACTTCTACGAAGTTAAGCTACATCAGGCACGGCTCGTCACTGGATGGGCGACCATCCGTGATAGTCAATCTGCACCGCCCACTCCCCCCGCAGCTGCTGCGACCATCATACAGCAGTCGTGAATCCAGGTCCATCCAGGGACCCAACTTGTTGGCCTCTGGCCATACAGGCCCTGGATGGACGTATTGGATCTAATTAGTAAATTTAAGTAAGTAAGGAATTAAATATTGAAAAATAAAATTTTTGGTTGGCACCACAGCTACTCTATAGCAGTCAATTGTTGTTTGTTTTTTTTAATTCTTCTTACAACCAGCGCGATAACCGACTTGATCATGCAGAGCAATACATTATCTCGGTATCCTTCCGTCGAACTCATTTCTTATTGCGTGGGCAGGCTACTAGAACGTTCGGCTGCACGGCAATATCAATTAGGCAGTCACAACCGACGAATCTTATATTAATCTGAACTGTTTCCCACATTAATTGTCAACTAACGATAAATAAAATACAAAGGAACGTTCTCACCATGGCGTCATCTAATTTGGGGAAGTTTTCTTATCTTAAAAGACTGGCATAACATTCGAACATGGGCCAATGGCAGTGACTCACTCTCCACAGCGACGACACATAAATCCACTACATTTTGGCATTAATAAATCTTTGCGAACAGCAACAGCCTTGCTTTATTACTACGATCCATCCTGACACGTTATAATCTACTACCAATAGCCTCTAAACATATTGATTACAGTAGATTTACAAGCAGCCAAAACATCATGCCGACTCGCTCTTTTTTTTTTTTTTTTTTTTTTTTTTAAAATCTTCACATTCTACATAACAGCTCATCATATCTTCGGAGATTCCCTGAATCTCACAAACAACAAACATCACATACATGTCAGAGAAAGCATTGTTACAGCCTCCAAAGTGGACAACAATATGTTTAGAGGCAGTTAATGATGTGATTGTGGGCAGAATTTCAAAAATGGAGGAATAGCACATGCTGTTCTGCTATTACATTTGAAATATGTTTAATTGTCAGTGTTTAACTTATAGATCCAATTCGGATAATAGAAAAAAGAAAACTTAGTCATGTTTCCATGGATAAAACGTCAACTTTCATCCATTCCCTTCACCTTCTGAAAATAGAAAAAGAAAACTGTATTTGGATGTATTACGAAGAGACACATTCCCCACAGGAAGGAGAAAAAATTTCTATTGCACATGGGTAGAGCTTGAGCACTGTAAGGAAGCCGCATATCGCACAAGCTCTACAATAATGGTGCGATACCTCCTATTACAGAGAAACTCAGCTTAACGAAATCAACAAAACTTATACTGACATTAGCCTTACGAACCTAGAACATGGAGCAGTAACTGAGCCTTCCGCCATTTTGCATCTATAATGCAATTAACAACCTGTCGCAATATTTCCCATACAAAATAAAAAAAAAAACAAAAAAAACCTCACACTGACTTCAGTCACACCATCTTAACGTACCTAATGTTATGAAAACGAACATTTATTTAAACAGACATATAAAAAAGAATAATTTTATAGATAAAATATAATATGCTTGCTTAATGGAAAGAATTAAATGGATTTGTTTCATAATATATATAAAATTTGTTATATAAAATAACCCCCTGAAAACTTTTTTTTTTTTTTTGCATTAAACGAATTATATTGCCGAAAACTTCTCTTCGACGTCGAATGTCCAAAAGTAAGTGAAATAAGGGAATTTCTCCGTCGGTAAAATCTCCGTTCGGTCATATGTCCGTTTGGTCAAATGCCCATTCGGTCAAATGTCAGTCGGCCAAATGACCTGATACCTTTTATTATACGCTGTGACGTTCCGGGAGGGTGGGGAGGTTCTGTTATTATAGGGTTCCCAAAATGTAACCTTCACACTCACCCGGAATCGATCACGGGTTCTTGGGACCTGTCAAGGATTTAGACGCAATATAATGTATTGTAGTATTATTAAAATAACTAGAATTTTTGTTGCCATTATTTAGTCATAATATACGGATGTGCTACAACAAAATGTTCATAAATCGGTAAAAACATATATTAGGGGCCCCTACTCAATTCTACTGAAACTTTCCTTAATTTCTAACAAGCTTCGTCTCCTCGGCAGTTTTTTCTTTCTATCTAATACCCTGCCTGTGGCTTTACAAGGCCCGCTTTGAATTACATCGGACTATCATCACAATGTTCATGCCACTGGTGCTTCAGCATTAGCTAACGGGATGTGAGCGTATAACTCCGTGACGTAATGTGTCACCGTCGACATACAAGAGAACGTCGTGTGCACCCTTTTTAAACCAATTCGAAGGAAGGGGGAGGGGGGGGCACTAGCAAAAAAACTACTAGAATTGTGCTTCACAATACCAACTGTTGATAGCAAGACAGTTGTGCCACCTCACACTCTGCCACCATTATTATTGGCTAAGTATAACATTAATAACTAACCACATAAGGCTACAAAACGTAATTCCAT
Source organism: Rhysida immarginata (assembly GCA_023313115.1). Taxonomy (NCBI): domain Eukaryota; kingdom Metazoa; phylum Arthropoda; class Chilopoda; order Scolopendromorpha; family Scolopendridae; genus Rhysida; species Rhysida immarginata. Next base: position 194,300 of record JAHWFO010102147.1, on the reverse strand, counting down.
AAGGAACATTTTTATTTAATTCAATTAAGGACTGTTCAGTTTTTAGTATTCATCACTACTTAATTCTGCTTCTGCATTATCCTAATCGAGAGCCAAGGACTCGAGTTCGATTGTCTGAATGAACGAATTAACTTATATCAATATTCCCGGGGGCCCGTCAAAATAAACAATATGTCACTCACCAATCTTCTCTTGAAAAACTTTCCGCGAAGACGTTATCACGCTACTCTAGCTTCACTGCTAAACATGTGGGGACATCGAACGCTATTGACATCGAACACTGGGTCAATCATGGTTGGCTCCTCAAATACAAAGTTGCATTGAAAACCAACACAGATTGATTTTAATTGCCATCAAACTGGTTTTTCCGTTATGGTACTGACATCACTGTGATTTAATTTTATTTTAATAAGTGAGGCGATCATCCACTTCTTAACTGGAACAAACGAGATCGCTAAAAATAGGCCTAACTCGCAACATGGCCGTACTTCGCTACTCTTCGCAACATGGCCGTACCGGTCAGAAAACGAAAGTCATCTCCCTTATTTTTATTTACATCTATTCCAAAAAAAAAACTATATAAAAACGCAACAATCTCCTAATGAGTTAGCATCCGAGAAATTCCGAGAATCTCCTCTCTCTCGACAATGCTAACGGGTAATTCCATATGAAATCAACACACAAAAGAAATATTTTTTTCCTCACATTCTCAGATTTTGATGATTTTTACGTCACGGGAAGATATCATAGCAAGATGTAAAAATACCAAATTTCAACCTTCTAGGTTCATTAGTTTTCGAGTTTTTGCGATTCGAAATTTCGAATTTTTGTCAAAAAAAAGCATACTATACTTTCTTCAATTTGATATATCTCGGCTCCTAATTGACCTAGGGGCATGGAAATTGCGTCATTGCAAAGTACATGTTTTGGGCTTTTCTTAGATATACAACTCGATAGGGGATGTACTAAAAAGTTTTCTTGAAAAATTGAATTCAAATTTTCAAATTCGAATTTCTCGAAAAAGGGCAATTTTAAAATTTTCAAAAAATTTACTTATGTAGGTCAGACCTTTATAAAGATGCCGTGAAAAAATAATTTTGGGATCGTAATAGGATCGGGAGATACAAATAATAAAAACATTCAGTGATAATGCGAGAAGGCACAAGCATCACGCTACGCACATAAGTATTTGGAGTGTCAAACTTTTGACAAGAATTTCAAAATTATTGTAAAAAGATTTAAAACTGTATACCCTGTTGTGAAGTGCAATGTAAGAGAGAAAAAGCATAGAGCAGTTCACAATAAAGGTCAAGTTATGACAAGTTAGAACATGTTTATCAGCTAATTCGCTGTCTGCTGTGCACCAGACGCTTGTTCATTCAGTTCAGTGCTTTGTCAGTGCTTGTCGTGAAACGTTTGTATTGAAACCATACATGTCACGCTTGTTTCTTTTCATGTCTTGTTCAGTTTAAATTGCGAACTGTTGACTTTCTTTTTCTTTTTCAGAGACAAGAGTGCTGACTGCGTGATAGTGCGAGTGAATTTTAAAATACTGCAAGTGAACATTATGTGATGCTGTGAATAAAGATGGGATGTGAGTGAAGATTCTTGTGTGTATGTATGAAGTTTGTTTCTTGTTCTAAATAATACAAGTGACACTTTCTCGACATGGATCCCGGAAAGAAACCGCAATTAGACTGTTGCAATCCATTTAAGAAACAAAAACATTATCATGTTCGGAGAGGGCTTAGATCTACATCGTCTTGGATGCGTGTACTGGTCCTTGAAATGACTGAGAATAGCCGTGTATGTGACAGTTGTCGGAAGGAACTAGGCAAACTTAAGGCAGCGACTACAAATGATACTGATGAAGACAGGGGGAGAGCTGGTGAAGATGTGTCTCATATTCAAGAAGTGCGCGAAAATGAACAAGATCCAAGTGTGTCTTTTACCTCTCAGTCTGTACAGGCATTAAATAAATCTTTGCAAGAACTAGGTGAGTCACCCATTAACCGAAAAAAGTTGCAGCTTAAAAAGTATTCTACCGAAAAGGTAAAACAAATTAACACATCTTTGAAGCGTAATATTTTTACTTCAGCAGAATCGGATACTTGTTCGGATTCAGATGATGATCTACTTGACCACTTGAAAAGTAAATTTCAAAGTCTTTCTAGAAAACAGAAGATGATGATGATTACAGCAATGCCTGAAACGTGGAGCATTAAACGTATCACAAGAGAATTCAATGCTCTAAACTATCTAGTGCGCCAGGCGCGTCAACTTCTAAAGCAAAAAGGGATTTTATCGACGCCAGATCAGAAACCAGGTAAAGTTCTTCCACCAGAAAACACACAGGCCATCAAGGAGTTCTACCAAAGTGATAATGTTTCAAGGGCTATGCCAGGCATGAAAGACTGTATTTCAGTAAAAGACAACGGTGGACAGAGAGTAAAAATTTCTAAACGTTTGCTTTTGTGTAATTTGCGAGAAGCATATCAGTTATTTAAGGAACAGTTCCCTGATATGAAAGTAGGGTTTTCTAAATTTGCAGAGCTTCGCCCAAAAAATGTTGTGTTAGCCGGAGCTAATGGGACACATACTGTCTGCGTCTGTACAATACACCAGAACGTGAAGTTAATGATTGACAATGCTAAATTACAAACCCTCAGGAATGGATCCATAATAACTTACAAGGACTGTTTACATCTCATGACGTGTGAGCCTATGTCTCAAGACTGTTCGTTAGGAACTTGCGCTTCGTGCCCAGGAACTGATGTCATCAAAACTCTGCTGGAAGACGTGCTAGAGGAGAACTTAATTGAGTCTTTGACTTTCCGTCAATGGTTGTCTGTTGATAGATGTACATTAGAAACTCTTCAAAAGCCTTCACCAGAATTTATTGAGCTCTTCTGCCAAAAATTATCTGACCTTCTGTATCATGACTTCATAGCAAAGCAACAACGTCTGTTCTTCAACCATATTAAAGGTGAAATTTCTGAAAATGAATTTGTTGTTGTTTGTGACTTCGCTGAAAATTACGACTTTGTCGTACAAGATGAGGCACAATCATTTCACTGGAATACGAACCAAGCTACAGTACACCCCTTCGTTATTTATCACCGAAAGGGCGAAAAAATAGACCACTATAACTTGGTTGTCATATCTGACTGCCTTGAGCACAATACTGTGGCTTTCTACACTTTTCAGAAGAAACTTGTGGAATTTCTCAGAACTAAGCATGATACTGCCCCTGAGAAAGTATTCTACTTTTCGGATGGTTCAGCTGCACAATATAAGAATCGTAAGAATTTCCTAAACTTATGCCTACACGAAAAAGACTTTGGAATACAGGCTGAGTGGCATTTTTTTGCCACAGCCCATGGCAAAGGCCCATGTGATGGTGTAGGAGGCACTGTAAACAGGCTGGCAAGGAAAGCAAGCCTTCAACGCCCATTTTCAGATCAAATCTTGGAACCATTACAACTTTATGAGTGGGCAAAGAAGAGCATCTCAGGGATTGAATTTGTATTTGTTACTCAATCAGAATATGCAGCGGCTGCTGAATTTCTTAAAAACCGTTTCGAAGATAATCGTGGAATTCCAGGAACACGAAGACTCCATGCCTTTCTTCCCCGTGATAGAACAAACATAGTGACTAAGCCATTCTCCTTCTCTTCCACATCTAGCGTACACCAGCTAGTGATATCCACAACGCTTCCATTCAGTAAAATTAATGGGTATGTGACTACAGTTTACGAAGGGAATTGGTGGCTCGGATATGTAGTCGATACTAATGAAGAAGACGATCAGGTTAAGGTACAATTTTTGCATCCTGCTGGGCCATCTCCCTCATTTTCTTACCCGAATAAGTTGGACGTGTTGTGGGTTTCATCGCAAGACATTCTGTGCACAGTGAATCCAGTGACACCCACCGGTCGTGTTTACTGTCTCCCTGCTGATGATGTCCAAAGAACTTCCACAGCTTTCCATAACTACATTTCTTCAAAATAGACTTTAGCTAGGTACGTAAAACGGTCTTTTATAGATGTACTAAAGATATAGATAAGTAGTCTGATCTAACTGCCAAATGTTGCAGTGTAAGAAATTTCCAGTGTGCACCTTTGCAAATCATTTAAACAATTATCAACTAGGTCTAGGCAAATAAACATGCGCATAGTGACTTCACATGTATTTTTTTTTATTCACACCATTTCCGTTGAAGCCTGTATCTCCCGATCCCATTACGATCCCAAAATTATTTTTTCATGGCATCTTTATAAAGGTCTGACCTACATAAGTAAATTTTTTGAAAATTTTAAAATTGCCCTTTTTCGAGAAATTCGAATTTGAAAATTTGAATTCAATTTTTCAAGAAAACTTTTTAGTACATCCCCTATCGAGTTGTATATCTAAGAAAAGCCCAAAACATGTACTTTGCAATGACGCAATTTCCATGCCCCTAGGTCAATTAGGAGCCGAGATATATCAAATTGAAGAAAGTATAGTATGCGGTTTTTTTGACAAAAATTCGAAATTTCGAATCGCAAAAACTCGAAAACTAATGAACCTAGAAGGTTTAAATTTGGTATTTTTCCATCTTGCTATGATATCTTCCCGTGACGTAAAAATCATCAAGATCTGAGAGGGTCAGTCTAAAATGGTGTGTTGAGTTGGTATGAACTGACCCTAACCCATTAGGAGAACTTATTGTTGACGATCATTATTCAAAACTTTCGCTAAAAAAACCTACGCTTTATTATTACGAATAAAATGATTATTTATAAGATTCAAAAACACAGAATAAACATTATAAACTACTAATAATATCTTAAAATTACTGAAAAAGAAATAAAATAAAAACAAACACACTGACATCGCATGTCACAACGCCAAGCGCAGCTGTTCCTATTTTTCACCATTAACATGTTTATACTATATTTACCTTTATTCCTACTTAAGTTTCTATTCATTCATAACGCTGCTTTTCTTTATCTGCTTATTAAAAAAATTTGAATTTCCTTACAAAAAAGTCTTTGATTAATTTTTCAGTAATGAAACATTTTTGATTCTCTTTCTTAAATACATGACAATTTTCGATTTTTTTGTACAAAAATAAAAGAAAAAAAAAATACGAAAGCGAAATAATTTAAGGGGCAATTTTGTATTTACTCCTGATTATTTTTTATTTTCATCAAACAAGTTGATTGTGCACACGAAACGGACTTTTCATTTTTACGAAACGAAAATTTCTTTCCCTGGCAACATTTGACCCTGTTCAAAGTGGATTCATCCAGCTGATTCGAAAGTTAGTTATCACCATTATAGAATAGACATTTTATCAACAATTTGGTACTGCAGCAGGTTATTCCTATTTATTTAATAGGGTTATTTGTGCAGTCAAAATCCATTCAAGCTGTTTCTTCGATGGAGATAGAATTCGGTATCCGCGGAATTGATGCACAGATAAATGCACACTCGTTTCGTCATACGCAAATTGCACACGAAATTCCCTACGAAAATCTTGAAAAATTCCGTTACATAAGTGGATAGATAAAAATGAAAAATTTTTAAATGTATTAATTTTTCGTTTCGGTATCTTTTAGATTTTCGTACGAAAAATCGCAAACTCTCTAATAACAGGCAGCATTTTCATTTATTTTTCTGAATTATAGCGAGTTTTGAATATACATTAGATACAACACTTTCTTAACGCTTGGACAATTACACATATCGGATAAAAGTGGTGGTTTTGAAGTTTCTTTTCCTATTTTTTCTTTAGTAAACATTGGATCGATTTCATAATCACTACTTTCAAAATGAACAAAGCAGACCCTGTTGCTTTTGCCGTGATTCCATATAACTCTCCGACAAAAATGGATCCATTTATTTTTTCTTACTTCTTGAGCAGAAAAGGGTGAAATGCAATTGTTACACCCAAATACCGAACAAACTTTATAAGGCATGGTCAAATCGATGTCAGATAATCGTAAGCAAAACTGTGCTAAGAAGAATTCCCAAATTCCTTCAATAGCATTCATGTAACATCTCCTCTTTTAAAATCATCAAGTCGTGACTTCACTTTAGAGCCACACACATTTCAATAAATATTCCTTTACACAGAGGTCATTAAATGAATTAAAATGCCCAATGTAGTATTGGAAACTCTTTCTTGTACGTTAACTTAAAAAAAAAAAATCATGCTGGCGAAGATTACAAGCAATTACCGTATTTTTTCGAATATTGGCCGCATTCACTTTAGGCCGCAGCCGCAATTTGACGGTGGAACGAAAAAATAACTTTTTATAGGCTGCGATTCACATTAGGCCGCAAAAAAAACTTAGCCTAAAAAGATCGAAAAACTTCCGTTTTAGCGTCCCACAGTATCTTAAATAGTAATTTAGATACCAGTTACATTATTTATATAACCTTCTAAATTATTTTAATATATTTAATGAAACTTTTATAAATTTATTAATCAAATGTGTAAATAATTATAGTAATTTGATTTTAATGAGCGAGTATAACTTTTATTTCATCAGCGGCGGCCATGGCTCTATCAACAAAGTGCCGACCAATAGCGCGATAGAGCACTCTATGACATCACAACACTTTGGAGCGTAGCCAATGAGATTCGACGTTGGGAGTAGAGTCGGCCAGCAGAAGGAATGAAATCGCCAACAATAGCTTTAACAAGTGAATTTCATAATTAATTTATGAATGAAAATATATGTGACAGGTTAATTATTGTTCTGAAGGGTTAGAATATTAATTTCACTGTTAGAAAACAATTCAACCAAGGCTGGATAATTTAAAGCCATCAACTCAAATCGACCGTGTTTTTATCGGATTATTTTTGCCGATCTACGATCGATTTACCTTTTCAAAAAGTATAGAATATAATAGAAGTTTCCTATAAAAAGATCGGAAGCAAATATAAGAGAAAATAGACATTATATAGATGGGTTGTATTGGCTAGCGACCAAAAATTTATTCAGATATTAAAAAAAAAAAAAATACTCATTCTACAACTATAAAATCGGGAGCAGTTTGGTTTTTTTTTTTTCTGTGGGGAAGGGCTAATGTTTATTAATACAAGAAAGAAATTCAACTCTATTTATCGTAAGAGACAATTGTACTTATTTTATACAAAATTTATAGTAAAATGGAGTCGAATTGTTGTTAGCTTTTTTTTTTTATATTAATACGCCCCCCTCCCCAACTGAAATGAGGAGTATCGTCAATAACGTCGTAAGCGTAATGATTTTTGGTCGATAGTCAATACATGTATAAACACCTATATTTGATCAATAGTCAATACATACCAGGGTGTTTTATATTTGCTTCCTATCTTTTTACAGTAAACTTCTATTATATTTGAAAAGGTAAATCGATCGTAGATCGGCAAACAATCCGATAAAAACACGGTCGATTTTTAGTTGATGGCTTTAAATTATCCAGCCTTTGTTGAATCGTGTTCTAACCCTTCAGAACAATAATTAACCAGTCACATATATAATTTCATTCATACATTATTATGCAATTCACTTGTTAAAGCTATTGTCGGCGATTTCATTCCTTCTGCTGGCTGACTCTACTCCAAGGTCGAATCTCATTGGCTTACGCTCCAAGGTGTTGTGATGTCATAGAATGCTCTATCGCGCTATTGATCGGCACTTCGTTGATAGAGCCATGGCCGCTGCTGATGAAATAAAAGTTATACTCGCTCATTAAAATCAAATTACTATAATTATTTACACATTTCATCAATAAATTTATAAAATATATAAAAATAATTCAGATAGTTATATAAATAATGAAATTACTATCTAAATTACTACGTAATATACTATGGGCGCTAAAACGAAGTAGTTCGATCTTTTTTTTTGTTCTATCCAAAATTATAGAAAATGATTTTTTCAGAAAAAAAATTTTTTTCAGGCCACACTCCCGAAATTTTCGATTTTTTTGGGTTTAGAGTCGCGGCCTATATTCGAAAAATTACGGTAGATTAGCTCTCTAACGTCTCCTACTGAATTCTGGAGCAGGCCGTTAACGTCACAGTGCCGGCCTGCTAGACATAATCATGGCGGACGCGTTTCTCGCTCACTGTCATATTTTGCAGTTTTAATCGCAAATTTTTAAAGAATATTATGATTTTTACAGAAAAGTATTAATGAAAGTGTACTATAAATGTCATGAACAGAATTTAAATTAAAAAAAAAAGTACCGTATGTGATTTTTAGTGGTATTTGTCCTTTAATAAATATAAATTTAATATACAAATTTTTAGAAAAAAATAAAAACTTACTTGAATCATATTAAAATTAATCTGCCAATTGGATCCAGCTCTGCTGGGAATGAAACGATCTCCATACTTATCTTTGTTGGGAGAATTTACAGGCGTTGGAGTTTTTCTTAAACAATTTGGCTAAAACATAAAAGAAGGACAATTATAAATTCTATACATGCAAAAATTTAATTACACATTTCTACATTTTATAAAGATATTTTTTAATTCCAATGAATACCTAATATAGCTTTTATTCTGTAATTTAAAAGACAAAAGATCTCATTTTTTTTTTTTTTTTTTTTTTTGTAAATATGTGTGCAACCATTTTTGAAGAGGAAAGCGTGCATTTCACTGTACCATAAAAGATAAATTTGAGCCCGGTGGCATAAATTAATGCTGGTCTCAATTAAAAGCAGGGTATTTATCTAAAATTTTCACCTAAAAGCCAATCTCTGATAAAGGCCTGATCTATTAGCAAAATAGAAGATGAAGAACTTTATAATAATGAAGAAGTCATCTTGGGCAATTCCGAAACAGAAGATAATATCTAGCACATTTATGATGTAAAACTTTAAAATTTAGTTTTTAATAATTTTTTTTTTCTTTTGGTATGCTGCATGAGGTGTATTTTGAAACTGCTCGTAACGCTCGTTCTTGAACAGAAGCCTGTCTCGAATAACAGCATAAATTTATAAGCCGGTGAAAGGAGAGGTCAAGACCGATTTTATAAATAGAAGTCTGTGCCTTGAATCCAGCTTTTACGGTATTTAATTTTCTGTTATAAATTCATATTTATTTAGTAAGCTATTTCATATACGGTAGATAATTAAACAAATCAGTACATACACTGTAAACCTACTAAAACTCATGAGCGCTGAAAAGCAGGTCTTATCATTCTTGCAACCAGCAAGTCACTGGTTCGAATCCCACTAGGCACATGGATGTTTGTCCTTTATTATAAATGCCCTGTTGTGAGACAACCCATGGATTGTTTAGATTATTAAGCCTATTAAACATGTGATTGCAACTGTGTTATTTTTGCTTAGATGGCTCTAGGAATATACATGAAAGGTTGAGTTGCTTTTCATCAATATTTTTTTTTTTTACTTTATAGAGAGGTTGTAAAAGATGTGCTATAATACATACTGAGATTGAAGCATTTGCAAATTGCCATATGCATAGCTGCCAAATTCAGTTGCGTAGGAGTTGCATAGTAGCCGGCTTGTTGGCCGAGAGCACTGAGGTGCAAGTCTCATCCCTTGGGGCATAGATGTTTCAGTTTGTCTATTATTATAAAAATCCTCGTGTTAAGTTTTGGTCTGTTGCGGGACAACCAGCGGGTTTGAATTTTTTTTCTCTTTTGTTTATTTACTTTTTTTTTTTTAAACATTTGTTTATTACATCTTTCTTCACATTTACCAGAATTAAAATTAGCAAAAATACATGAATGATCAGGGCAAAGCATTTTTATTGCTTAGTGATAAAGCCTATGAAAACTATCAAAGGTGAAACGGATCTGCATTCTTGTCATTTGAATATTACCTTATGCTATATCGCGACTCAAGACATGAAATCCTAAACTCAAAGAATACCAACATATGGGGAGTAATTGTATATAGGCTCAGGCAAGCCAAATACAAGGTGAATTAAAGATCTCCTAATTTTGAAAAAAAGTACCAACTCTAAAAGCTAAAATCACCATTTCTCAACAAGGTCATCCTCAAGGTGACACGTTTTTCAAACATTGTTTTGCCACAACTGCCTGGCCAGTGCAAACATTTCTTTTGGTGACTGTTTTGTACACTGGAAAATTGCAAAAGCAATAAGATTTGAAAAGTCAAAAATTTCTAAGTGTAAGGTCAGGTGAGTATAAGTAGCTATTTAAAAGTTGTTCTTAAGAAATTTCTCAGCAACGGTTGTCCGATGAATAGTAGCGATATCCAACTATTCCATAAACTATTTTCTAGTGTACAAAACAGTCCCTTCAAGAAGCATTTGCAGCAACTGCATAATTACGGTGACAGTGTTGTGAAAACTGTGTACAGCTGGAAAATTACTTTATTAGGAAGTGGCTTTCAAAATAAATTAGGAGACCTTAGAAGATGAATGAACCTCGTATATCAATCAATCGTGGAGTTGCTGTGTCTAAACATCCTGTTCAATTTCCTTTCCAGATGACTGATGGGATTAATAACTGGAGACATTTTGATGAAAGTAAGACAAAATTCTTGTTCATGCTCCTGGAATCACCATATATAATAAGTCCTGTTGCATGTGACAGTGTTGAAAGAGAATGGAACTAAGCTTTATGCTATGACCATGAACAAGTTAAGGTGATCAGGATGTTGTCTCAACAAAATATAGCATCCACATTTTGTCCTCAATTTCTGATACGCAAGCCATTCTTCGAAATGGCACAATTTCAACAGGGAGGCAAGGCATGTCTTGCAGCTGATATTCTGCCCAGTACATTCTGCCCAGTACATCCTGCCCAAAAAGCATACAAGGGATATAACTCAGGGTTCTGTGCAAGCTAAGGGAAATTCTTCACATAATTTATTTCTAGACGATGCCTGCGCAGTATAACGTGATAGGTGGCGCGCGCTCTCTCTCTCTCTCTCTCTCTCTCTCTCTCTCTCTCTGTCTATTGGCAAACGCTATGGCCGATGGGGGCAGCACCTGTCATGTTAAGACGTTACAAAATGGCAGGCAAAATGAGTATAGATTGGAGTTTTAACCTGTGTGCTGTGAGAGGATCTTATGTGTGGCACTAAAATTTTCATAAACAGATAAATAAATAAAAGATTTTTAAAGAATTTTTAATTATCTTTTTATTACAATTTATAAAAAGAGAATAAAAAATATTATATCTTTTTAATTAACTTTTCTCATAAGTTTTTTGCTTGTGTTAATAATTAAATCCTAAAAAAACATGCTATGATTTTTGGGGTTTTTTTTTTCGATCATCATAATGTAAATGTATAAAAGTTTAAATATATGTTCAAGTGATAAAAAAGATTTATAAATGTTTATTTTCTAAATAACACACCTTAAATAAGATCAGTAATAAACACTGTAAATCTGCTTATAGCTAAATAAAATCTCTTAAATCTTTCAATAAAAAAAAATCAATTAAATTTTTAAGCATTATACTGCAGCAGAATAAAGAAATACAGTGATTCAAGGCAATTTATTTTATTCAGCAATAATTGGCAACAGTTATACAGATTTTGTTAAAATTTGTTATCAGCTAATACTAGACTATATAAATTAACAATTCACAAATTGTGGTGATATTAAATCAAGATTTCAAGAAATCAAGATGAAGGCTGTAAATATCGGGTGCTTCTAAAAACTACCGAGAGCTCACTTTCAGGCACGTGATAGTTTACCTCTGATGGCGAGCGCTTTATTCAATCGCTCATGAAGATTTTTGACAGTGATCAGTGAACAAGAGGTAAATGCCAAAGAAAAACACATTATGCTTTCAGCATCTATGTGGATTTAATAGATTTCACTGCATTTTTTCTTGCATGACAATAAATGCAAATACAAGAGTGTGAAATCTCAAAGATCCTATAGATTGCACGTACAAGAAAATCGAAAGATAAGGGAAATTAGAAACCTGAGAGAAAAGTTTAAAAAATAGGATATATAGAACACTCTTCGCTTTCATTTTCACCTCCTTCTTTGACATGTTCAGGGGCTTCAGGTTCATTTCAAACATATAAAATGCATTGGGAACAAATGACATGGTGGCCGATTTCACTGTCGGCCACTGTAATTCAAAGTGAAAGGGTCAGGCTCAAACCGAAAATAATCAGACTCGTTTATTGAAAAGTAATTACGATCTCGTTGATCAAAGTGTTCACTAAACTATGGCGAGACAGGGGAATTTTTAGATGCACCGCTCATATTGATCGTGAACGAGCGCGTTCGATCGCGATCAGAATTAGAAGGACCCTTACATAGTATTTTTGCATGCTTCTCTAGATTCAATTTCACTTCCTATTCTTCTTTCTGCCTTTTTTATTTCGGTAAATAATGTAAATACATCCCCTTCCCCTTTGAATATTTTGAATTACCATACAGCTGTACTTGCAGGGCGGACGCAAACGGTTCGGCTGCAGAAGACCCACATCTGGATTTTTCACGATACAAATATTTTTGAAAATAGGCCTCGCACTACAAACATTTAAAAAAAAAAAAAATCCCGCATGACCATCCATCAAAAGCTTTTTTTTTTGGGGGGGGGGGGCAGTCCTAAGTATTTTTCTGGTGCGCTTTCTTTCCCTTTTCATTATAGGCTATGATGATACCCTCCAGAGCCACCATTAATTAGTTTCTCACATGACCACAAGGTGTCAGCCACTTCGGTGGCGCTTGCCAATAGCATTGGAACAGTGTTAATGGTGAATAAAATTGTCTAGAACAAACTATTTCCAAGTTAATGGCCTTTTAGTTTCTTCCACGTGAATAAGAATTACAGGTCACAGGGTGAGCAGGGTCTCAGGATTTTAGAAATGTGTTTAGGTGGGGGCATGGCAAAAAAAAAAAAAAAAAATTGGGAAAATTGGTCTAGAACATTCAAATACTTGCAGGCATTCATGAAACCATCCATTAGAGCTACCAATTCATGCTATGAAACAAGCAGGTGAGACCGCCCACCCATCCCACAACAATAGTTATCGATGACCTGCAAAGGTGACCGCTAGGTCGGGTAGGAGTCAAGGATTTGGGGCTGATATTAATTGAGGATGTGCGTGTTTGCAATAACTACACTAATTAAAAACATGAATGTTTATTTAACTTACACTCAGGGTCATCAACCATTTACATTTATGAACAATAATAGATAAATAACTTGCAAATCCCTACTTATTAGGTATACCTTCTAACTACATAAGCATGCACATTACAAAGATCAAGATACACTTTAATAATATTACAATGTCCGCACTGTTTTTATAATCAGACTATTCAAGAATTATCACACTCGAACCAATAGATTGTCTTCTGTTTAATCAATAATGCATTAAATAGGAGTCAGCTACTGTAATAAAAATAGGGTTTCACACACGTTTGCATAGGTCATGACACCTACAACTCAAGGCTTACAATTCACTACACAGCACCCTATTTGCTCTGCCTATAGAAGGAGTCTGTCCAATGAACAATGTGCAATGCAAGAGCGCATCACGTGGCCCTTTTTAAACGGGAGGACCACAGTAACCCAAACGGGCACCTTTCTTGCAGAGGCTAAATATTGAGCTACACCACGAAACTCAGGCCAGCGTATTATGTCAACAACGCATAAAAATTACGTGGCAATAAGTATTCGTTCCGATATCAAGACCAGCTGCGCTCTCGGAGCTGAAAGTGAATGTGCAATCAAATAAGACTTACAAGTGAGCGAAGTGAACATGACCGAATTTGCAATTCCAGCAAACTAACTACAATTATTTCTTAACATAGCTTATCATACTACAGCGGCAACAAGTCATTGTTCTACATTATTACACAGTCTGTCGGCACAAACACTTATCCGGCTTTTAAAAGCTGAAGAAGGCGGGGGGGGGGGGGGCACGTGATGGACTGTAACTAGATGAACCACATAGCCTAAACAAATGCTTCTTTTATCACAGCACAAGTTGCATTTTTAGATAATATTGAAAAGTATTTTGAGGTTTTCTATTAATAATGAGGTAATTTAAGTGACAGATAAAAAATATTCATGAATTTCATTTTTGAACATTTAAAAAAAGTAGTTTTAAAATGCGGTCTCATAGACCGCGCACCACCACCAGTGTTACAAACACCTGCGCCACCTTTGGAGTGATTTTGAAGTAATTTTTTATTTATTTATAAGGTGTTTTCATTGTTAACATTTCCTCAACGTAACTATTAGTTTATTTTTATTTTAAATGTTATTTTTAATGTAAATTAAACGACACCCAGTTAGAAACGCGCAGTATAGAGATTTTCCCGCACTGCAGCGCCGCCATCATCAATTATTTTCATTAGCTCGTGATTTTAGTGTAGTTGAACAGTTCCCTACTATCTAAAGACAGTGGCTGGAAGGTTAGACTGTATAAATACAGAGCTGTTGGGCATTCACATCAACCACATCTCGTGCAGAAGTGAAGACAAATGAAAGTATCGAAGGAGATGGTTAGGTGTTGTTTGCTTTTTGATTTCAAGGTGGGCTTGTCAGCAGCAGCATCAAGTCGCCAAATGTGTCTTGCGTTTTGGGATGATGCTGTGAATGAACGCACCGCAAGGCACTGGTTCCAGAAATTCAGGTCGGGAGAATTTGCCATTTCTGATAAATCCCGTAATCTAGTGTGGATGTTGGACTAGACACCCAAATGGTTCACAACGAGCTGCTATCAAATGGCCAAACCATCACTGGGGACCTGTACTCTTAGCAGTTGGAACCTGTACTCAACAGGCATTGCAGCAGCAGGAGGGGGTGGCCGTGGCCTGGTTGTCTCGTCGGTTGGCTTGCCAATCGATGGAGTTCAGCAACTTCAGGCGCGGCCAGCTGCTGGTTGGGTGACGGCCAGGGCTTAAGGGCCACCGCTGGCGGGACAGCTATTTGGGGCGCGGCTGTTGGGGGACTTTAGTCTGACCCATTTGCCGATTGACCATAGCTGGTTTTCCAGCAGTTGGTGACAGCCTCTGGTTCGTTTATTTCCAGCAGCTCTTCCATCACGAAACCCCCCGTGCTTCGGAGGGCACGTTAAGCCGTCGGTCCCGGCTGCTACTGTCATCTCGTAGCAGTCGTTATTTAATGGGATGGCGCAAAACTCCCTCGTAGGAGTAGGTGCCGCAGATTATCGCTTGCGATAATCTACCCTCTGTACTAGATACTAGCAGGAGCCAGCATTGGTGAATCGCAAAGGGGTACTCTGTCTTCATGACAATGCCTGACCACATGTGGCACAGGTGGCCAGGGAAACCATAGAGGGGCTTGGCTGGGAAACTTTGTGTCATCCACATTAATCACCAGATCTTGCTCCAACAGATTATCACCTTTTCTATTCTCTGGACAACCATCTTCATGGAAAATCTACACCAATGATACAGACCTGCGAAAGGCACTCAGATTTCTTGAGTCCAAGATCGGCAAGTTTTACAGCCAGGAGATTGATCAACTGGAGACAGGTTGGCAGAAGGTGGTGCTAGATGCCAATGGGGGAATACTTTGGGGACTAGTGATACGCTACTTTTTGTGTACATTTTGTTTACCGAAATTAAAAACGGCAAGAACTTTTGTGGTTACCTAGTAAATGTTATGTTTATTTTTGTTTTTCTATTAACTGTATATTTATTTATGTAATATCCATAAACGTGTCGCACATTCCATAACTGAATACACATATCACAAATAAGAATAAGGAAGACGATGTTAAAGCAAGAGGACTGGTTTTATTGTTACAGCTTATGAGTTGCAAAGCAATAGCTTCAACTCTTCGAGGATAAAAATGGATCAGTGATGGCTACAGAAACAAAGGGCAGCATGGCGCACTCAAAGGCAGCTAAATTGTCATTTCAGTGACGTACATTTATATTTTTAAGGCATAATGCTGAATTCGGAATCTGTATGCGATTAGGGCACGTTAAGGGTTTCTAATTTCTTCTAGGTTATTCTTTTCCTTACTTTGATGCCACAAAAAGACGTCATCTGGTGGTACAGTTCTCATAGTTCTTAAAGTACGGTATATTTTTAAACAATTTATGCACTATTTTTGTAGGATAAAATTGCGAATAATGATTACATTAAGATTTTTAAACTTTATACCTTATACAGTATTATCCCTCGACATTTTATTAATGCTTATTTAAACTAGAAAGCTAATTGAGGAATACTTCTTGTGGACGAAGCTCTTTGTTTTGACAGTAAAGCGACCACAGGAAACCACCACACACGAATACAAAAGGCTCGACTTGTCAGCGCAGAGGATGAAAAAAAAAAAAAAAAAAAAAAGCACAAGGAGTAACACTCTGAACAGCTCGTCACGGATACCAACTAACTGAAGCACTTAGTTAAAATTTTAAATGAATGTATTTAGTAGTTTAATTAAAATGTTTAGGCTTGAAATCACTCATGCCACAATGATAAGCTACAATGAATACTTAAGCCGCACATTTTTGGCATTTATTGGATTGTTTCTTGCATTTGTGCAGCCCCGAGGAGTAGCGTGGGTGGGCCGAGGGGCAGCACTGTGGATAGGGGGTCACCCTATTCATTGTAAACGGAAGTCAGTGGCACCAAAATCAATTACCTTGTGGATCAGCTGTGACATAGCAAAAACATTCCCTTGTTGGCATACGATTGATTTGATTACATATTTTAGCTTTATTCGATTATTTAATCTCAAAAAATAAAATAAAGTAATATTTTTTTCTAACATTTCGAAAATAAATACAAAATAAATGTCAATGACATTACCGTATTGCCCTGAATATAATACAAGGTCTTTTCGCAAAAAAAAGATGTCAAAAAATGGGGGTGGTCTTATAATCGTAATCTCAGACTTGGAAAAAAATTTGGTCCCACCCAACCCCGACATAAGAGCAGCCGTTATAATAAAAAAAAAAAAAACCTGTCCGTTTTAAGCCCAAGATCAGCAATTTTCCATGATAAACATGTAAAAATGATCACTTCCTTTATTTTTAAATGAATATTTTTAATACTGCAGTTCAAAATTGTTTGTTAACTAAGAAATTACACAGAAATTAGCTTTTTTAAGAACTTCCACTGCCAGTACTATCCCAGAAGCCATTGCCAAATATGGCGTCGGGCAAATTATAGCCCTGCATAACCACGTGATCGGACAAAAACATGAAAAGATCGGGCGAATTTCACACAGTGAAACCAGAATTTTACAAAACTGACAGATACAGATAATTTGCTTTGAAAAGTCATGCAATTTACAGTGATAATATTTTTTGACTTAATAAACGGTAGAAATTTCAATAGGCGATGTCAGAAAATCTAACATCGATGTTTAATCGATATTACGGGCGTAGCTTTAATCATCAAACAAACATGGTGTTAAGCAGTAAAACATCAAACTTTTGTAATTTCTAAGTTCGTATATTATTTGGAAATAATAAATATCCCAGTAAATTTACGTGTACTTTCATTACAATACATTAACATAAGCAGTTATTTCCTTAAACGCAATTTCTTCTTAACCTTCAACTTTTTGGACTTCGATGATGACTCTTCACGGTTTTCTTTATTAATCTTTGATGGTCACAAGAATATTGTCATTTTTATTAATTGCGAGTTTGAATTTTAAACAAAAGAATAAATGTGAGATTGGAGAGATTGTAAAAAATAAAAATAAAAAAATAAGGGAGCCAACAAAATTCCAAAAAACACCCCTAAGCTCTCTGCCAGTACAAGAAAATAGAGTTTTAGAAATTACATCAGGCAACAGCCATGTGAAATTTAGTTATACTATATGACTAAATTGCATGCAGGAATAGATGAGGAGTTATATCCTATAACATGTGATTACAGTAGAACCTCGTTTTTACGAATTTCAGGGGACCAATAATATTTATTCGTAAAATCCGAACCTCGTAAAAAACAACCCCCCCCCCCAAAAAAAAACCCGTAAATTGGCACTGATTTTTAATAGGCAGTATTTTTAATACAAATAGGCTTATACACTGATTAAGTATTCGAGTTTTGAAAATATTTATTGTCTGATGCATATTTGTTGTCTGATGCATATCATTATTTAAGTAGTTTGAAAATTCAAAAACTGTCAAAAATATAGTCTGGTACATTTATTAGTTGCATAAATATGGTTTTTTAGAGTTTCTAAAGAGCTTTTAATTTGTGAGGATGTTGCTTTGAATGCCGTATTTTCCAATTTCTCGTCACCTCCATGGTCTTCTTCGCCGCTATCTTTGAAAAGATCGCAAATTTCGTTAACGTTTAACGTCGGAGAAGTTAAAACTTCCGCATCAATATTAACAAACTCGGAGAATTTACATTGAAAATTCAGCTTACTTTTCAGGATATCCCACTCTTCAAATCCTTCAAATTCGCTATCATCATCTTCGGGTGAGACTGCAATTCAGTTTCACTTTCGTTTGCATAGAGCCTAGAAAGAGAAAGCACTCAATATCACCCCATATGGATCTAATCACCCCTCGGTATTCAACTCTTTCTAGGCTCTCTACTCTCTAGTTACTTATGGCGCCCTCTGTTGGCGACGGCGGAAACTAGCCACAGCTAATCATCGATCACGACAGCGATAACATAGGCCAAATGAACAAAACGTAACCAGACGAAAAAATGCAACAAGGCCACTCACGCAAAAAATTTTCGCTTTTTAGTAAAATTTTTTACTATCAATTACAACTTCTAACTTCGTAAAATCAGAACTTCGTCGTAAAAACACTTCGTAAAACTTAAGGTTTATTATATGGAAATTAACAGAAGGGGGTCGGGATTTCAGAATTACTTCGTAAAATCCGGAATTTCAGAAAATGCGAGTTCGTAAAAACGAGCTTCTACTGTAATACTTTTACATGTGTGTGGCACAAATAAACATTCAAGCTTGAACAGATTCTAACTTATAAGTTGGTGAATACAAGAGTTGGAAACCTGTGCTCTAGCTCCTATTCATTAAATTTGGTAGGTTGTCATATATACAAAATAGTCTTAGATGAGAATTTTCCCCCCAAATGTATTTAAATTTTGGTGGGTCGTCTTATATTCAAGTATATCGGGATTTGCCAAATGTGAAGAAGCTGGGATGAAGACGAGTCTGGCTAAAACTGAGGTTCTGGTCCTTTCAAGACGGCCTGCTCAGTGCGCTCTCCATGTTAGGGGAGCCTCATTGAGACAGGTGGAGAAATTCAAGTATCGCGGGATTGCATTCACGAGGGATGGATGGCATAAGAAAGAATTGGATGCTCGGATCGGTGCAGCAAGCTGTGTCAGACGTGAACTGTGGCGATCCGTGGTAACGAAACGCAAGCTGGGTAACAAAGCCAAGCTCTCAGTCTTCAAATCTATCTTTGTCCCCATTCTCACCTATGGTCATGAGGCTTGGGTAACGACCGAAAGAGTGCGATCGCGGGTACAAGCGGCCGAAATGAGATTTCTGAGAGGGCTGGCAGGTGTTACCCTACTAGATAGAGGGCATAGTAGCACAATAAGGGAGTCTTTAGGGGTTGAGCCTCTACTTCTCCGCATAGAGAAATCTCAGTTGCGCTGGTATGGCCACGTGATACGGATGCCGCAAACTAGTCTTCCTAGGCAGTTGTTATTTTCCAAGCCGAAGGGTAAGAGACCAAGGGGTCGGCCTAGAACCAGGTGGCTAGACTACATAGAGAATCTGGGTTCGAGTCGCTTGGGTATTACCAGGGAGGACATGCACCTGATGGCGGAAGATCGCGATCGCTGGAGATCCCACATAGGGCTGCTGCTGCCCCCGCGACCCTAACAGATAAGCGGGTTTGAAAAGTAAGTAAGTAAGTGGGTCGTCTTATATTCAAAGTTGTCTTATGCTCGAGGCAATACGGTAAAAAGAAGTCATTTAAAATTGTATATACCAAATTTCATTAAAATCCAAAAGGTCAGTGCCAATGCCTGCCTGAACTGATGTGGAATAACCCATATTCTATTGTATATTTAGTATATATAAAAATTCTGGTTCTGGGTGGGTCTGTAAATGTTCTAAAACTTTTGAACCACTTATCCGACTGAGCTCATATTCACACCATATGTTCGTTAGGTTCAGACTAAGGTATATATGTCCCCAAAGGGAGGGGGTGAGTGTAAATATAACTTGGTTTATGTTTGTTTGTTTCCTCAAGTGATCACGCCAAAGAAACTCCATCAAAATTTCATCAAACAAACAGACCGAGCAACACGTGGGCATATAACCTAGTTTAGTATAAATTCCATGAAATAATATTAAGTAACTAATTAAATAAATCAAAAACTATATTACTGGCCATTATTGGATTGACTGTTTTGAACTATTTATTTATTTATTTACTGTATTAATATTATTTCATGGCATATACAGGGTGGTCCATAAGTCTGTCCCCCCCCTTTTATTTTTTGAACCGAAGCAGATATGTCAATTTTGATGAATCCAATTAATAGGAAGTTGTGGGTGGCCTATCCCATGGTGCACTTTTCATCATCCCAAATATGCAAATTAGGACACATTCAAAATTTATCTCAAAAACCGTAAGGGATAGAGAAAAAAACCCAATTGCAAACTTGTTCAGCATATAAAAAAAAAAAAAAAAAAAAAAAAAATTCATCCAAATCGGACCAACGGTTCCCAAAAAAAGTTAATTGCAAATGCTAATTGGCACTCACATTGCATTTGCATCTTCCTGTCCCTCCCTGTTGGGTTTTATCCACTAGCCCTTTAAATGCTGAAGCTTTTTGATGAATGGGGAAGAAACTGCCAATCAGGTCTGAAAATTGGCAGAATACAGTAGAGAAGAAATGGTTGGTATGGTTTTATGTTTTGGATTTGCACATAATTACAAAGGTGCAGCCAGGGAATACCAAGTTAGATATCCCAATGCTAGAGTTCCCACTTCTAAGACAATTCGCCAGGTTGTTCAACGATTTCAGGAAACAGGAAGTGTCAGTCATCAGACCCAGCAAGGTAGACCAACAACTGTCACATCAGAGAACTCCAGCACAGCCATTTTAGCTGCTGTTTATGCTAATCCTCATTGTAGTACTTGATCAGTTGCTGAAGAAGCTGGCTGCAGTCATCAATCAGTATTAAGTTTACCTCATATGGATGGATTCCACCCTTATCATGTCCACTGCCACCAAGGATTGAAGCCAGCAGACTACGATTTTCGTCTTGAGTTCTGCAATTGGCTGCTAAATCGCATCGACGATGACCCAGGCTTTCTCAATTGGGTCTTGTGGTCAGACGAAGCCAGCTTCTCTCAAGATGGTCTGGTTAAAATAAACACAATCTCCATTATTGGGCAACGGAAAACCCTAGATGGTTACGAGAAGCTGTGCACCAGGTGAATTGGAGAGTGAATGTCTGGTGTGGAATCATCAATGATGGATTGGTTGGTCCATTGTTCTACGAAGGGATGTTGACAGCTGCACGATACAGAGACATGATAATAAATATTGTAGTGGCAGAATTTGCAGATGAGCTTCCTTTAGCATCACTTCGAAGGGTATGGTATCAACATGATGGGGCACCAGCCCATTCAGCAGCAGCTACTTGTGATCATCTTGATGCAATGTTTCCAGGTCAGTGGATCGGCCGGGGTGGCCGAATTCATTGGCCTGCACGCTCACCAGATCTTTCCCCTAATGACTTCTTTTTGTGGGGTTACCTTAAGGACAATGTTTATGCCACTCAGCCAACTTCTACGCTGGATTTGCAACAGAGAATTCAGACTGCCTGCCAATCCATTACATCTGATATGGTAACAAGAGTGATGGCATCTTTGAAACTACGTGCTCAGTTGTGCATTGGTGCTGAAGGGCATCATGTGGAACATACCCTTTAGAGTGTTACCAACAGGATTCGCTTTGGTTTGGCCCAGTTGGCTTTTTTTAGTTTGAGATGGTTATTTACTTTTTTTTAACTTTTTTTGGGAACCGTTGGTCCGTTTTGGATGATTTTTTTTTTGTTTTGTTTGTTTTTTTATACTGAACAAGTTTGCAATTGGGTTTTTTTCTCTATCCCTTACGGTTTTTGAGATAAATTTTGAATGTGTCCTAATTTGCATATTTGGGATGATGAAAAGTGCACCATGGGATAGGCCACCCACAACTTCCTATTAATTGGATTCATCAAAATTGACATATCTGCTTCGGTTCAAAAAATAAAAGGGGGGGGGGGACAGACTTATGGACCACCCTGTACCGGGTGGATGAAAAAAGAAACTCGCCACTGAAAATTTCTAAGTCCCAGAACAATATGTAAATTCAACAATAGGTTTTTTTCAACAATAGGTTTATTGAACTCTATCACCCATTCACAGAACACCTATTGTTGATTAAACCTACTGTTGAATAGGGTCTGGATATTTGCTCCTAACTGCTTATACTGCTTCAGTATCCTTCATGTTCAGAATGTAATTAATAACTATAAAAGAAATACAACTAACTGATCACATACAGAAAATTAAATTTTTATTAAGTAAAAGCTAAACAATAATACTAGAGTGCAAAAATTAAATAATATCAATACTATGTGATTAATAACTATAAAAGAAATACAATAAACTGATCACATACTCCTAAAAATTAAATTTTTATTAAGTAAAAGGTAAACAATAACATAAATATGATGGTGTAGGACTTTCAATTCAATCTGATAGCATAGCCTATACCATTTAAAATTCTGGCAATGTCTTCCGATGGTTCACATAGTCCAGGCACAGGACCTTAAAGGTCAAGTGACACGGAATTTTTACTTGTTGATTTTCTGGTGTCATTAGATACAGTTTGTCTTAATATATTTTATGCAATAATTCGTTTTTCTAAAATTAACGGTTAAATATGTGAAAATAGGATTTTTAATATCAATTTCCAAAGATTGCCGAATATCAGCTACGGTAGCCGGTAGTTGGCGCTGCATGTAGTCTCAACGTCATGAATACTTAGCACGATGCCTACCATGCATAGTATAAGCAGGAATGGATGAGGATATAAGTGTGTAATCTGATAAAAATAACAATTAAAATTGCAACTTAAACCTGTATAGAGTAGTAATTTTTATTATTTGCTCAAAAACTATACAAAAAAAATTTTTTGGCCTTCTTTCAAAATTCTGCTGAATTAGAGCGAAATAGATGAAGGATAATCTTGATAGATAGAGAAGTCAGCTGAGCCAGGGGTTTATGAAGAGCGGAGCTGAATAATTTATTTATCATTTTTCTTCATTCTATTTGAATTATTGTAAAGATATCAGGAATGAGCATCTCTTTTAAAAAATAATTCAAATGGGCTCCAACAAAGTTCCGATAAAACATTTACAGTTTTGATTTTTATCCATTTTATACCTCCTTTTTCCTCCTTGTGGATTAGAGGTTTTCACTTTTTTAGCAAGGGGTTTTCATTTTTTTTACAAGAAAATTTTTTAGAGATTTTGTGCAAAGATATTGGACGTCAAACGATTTCCCGTGCCTCATCCAGCCCCCGCCCCCCTTCATAATTGTTTTTTATCATTTTTTATTATGTGAAGCCTACTAAATTTATTGTTATTTTCAATAAATAGTTTATTATTCTGTTCATACGTAATGAAATTAAAACTGTGCATTTAAATTATTAAGTAGAATGTGTAGATAGTTTGAACACCGTATTTTTGTCTTCTTGCTTGCTGCATCTTAGGCAATTTCAAGTGATGAAAAATACGCACATTTAAATGAGGTATTTCTGCCTTTTTTTTTTAATGCGTTAGTTCCGACAAATTAATCTTAAGAAATAAATAAATCAATGCATTTAAAAACTGAACATGCCATTGGTGGTGTTGCATTATAAATATACGATAGATTATTTTTTTTCAGTATTTAAAATTTCAAATTATATCTTCAAATTTACAATAAATTGATGGATAATATATTTGAGGCCTTAGTTTACTTAAATTATTTCGATTGTTTGCATGAAAGTGATGAGGGAAACGAGATATTGACTTCCAATTTTACACACATTTACATTATACCGACTGCCCCAAATTATTCATGACGTCAGTCCCGAAAATTTACGGAGATTACCGAAGTAAAATGTTACGGCGCTCCCTTACAAAAGTCCTCCTAAAATTAATAAAATAAAATAATAAATTAAGGAAATGGTTATTAATTACTAAACACTTTTTTTTTTTCGTTGTCTTTTTTAACATGACATCATAAAATCAGTAAGTCAAAATCCATGTCACTTGACCTTTAAGCCGCCGCTGATGATCTTGCGTAGCACGTCGAATCCGCTTTTGTGGAGGTTGTCCGCGAGATTACTCAAAAAAGAAGCTTCGACTAAACTCTGATCTTTCCGTATATCATCAATCGCCTTCCAAATGGTTGGATGTGCATGCACCACCAAATCATTAAAAGAAGAATGCCAACTCTCGAAAAAATTATTTGTTCGATCCACGTCGACGAGAGTGGCTTAGTGGACATTCCACAGCTCCAGCGAAAACAAAGGTGGAATTAATGTCATCGGGAGAACTGAGCAGTTGAACTGAGGTGGAGGCTGGATCCGGCGATAGTCTTGCAGGTAAGTGCTAGTGAAATAGTCCAGCAAATCCTGGTGTCCTCCAAAGTCAGGCATTGCGACATCGCGGACAACCTGCACAAAAGCGGATTAGACGTGCTACACAAGATCATCAGCAGCGGTTTAAGTCCCTGTGCCTGGACGATGTGAACCGCCGGAAGACATTGCCAGAATTTTTAAACGATATAGGCTATGCTATCACATTGAATTTAAAGGCCTACACCATCATATTTATGTTATTGTTTACCTTTTACTTAATAATAATTTAATTTCCTGTATGTGATCAGTTAGTTGGCTCTGTAATCCTGTGGGCAAGGTTTCAATCCTATGAACTGAAATTAGCACCAGGCTCAACAGACATCCATGCCCTTGGCAGGATTTAAACCCGCAATTTGCCCGTCTCGAGAGTGGCAAGACCTGCGCCTTAACACTCTCAGCCACCGAGCCAGCTGGTGCGTTTATTTTATTTTGTTGTACTTTCTTTTAGCTTTAAAATTTAATATTTAAAGAATCACCACACTTTTACTTTTTCAATTACATGTTTTACTTTTTAGTTCACTTTCTGGTAAAGTGTGTGCATAAAGGTTATGTACATGTTTTATTTTATTCTTTTAAGTATTTATTTTTTTAAAAGAACGTGCGTTTATATTGTGACATGTGATGTCAGTTTTACTTTTTTTTTTTAATCTAATTTAGTGTTGCTATACATTTATTCACTGGTTATTTTTGTTGCTTGTATGAATCATTTATTTAAGTGGTTTTTGGTATTTTTTATTTTTTATAGTCTGTGTTTTCATATTTGTTTTTAAGTGTTGCTGTTTGGCAATTTAAATTATTGTTTTTAGCTTATTTTTAAAAGGCATCAACAATTAATTCTTTTAACGAGTTAGCATTGTCGGGGAGATGAAACTCTACGTATTTATCGGATGCTGACTCGTCATGGCTATTGTTGCCGCTGTCTTTGTTTTTCTTTGGAATTTAAGAGTTGGTAAAAAGTTTCTGATCAGTGATGCTCATGTTTGTTGTTGAGCAAGCGAGATTTTGATTCTACTGCTGTCCCGACGATATGCCCGACAATATATCCTTCGATAGTGAAGATTTTCTCAGGCAATGGGTCGTTTGACCAGCTTGCTTTATTTGAACCTGTTGATTAATCTGCGATTATGTGTGTAGTTCGTTGTTTGACTAAATCTAGTGTTGATTTAATGATGCTTTTTTTGTGTTCATTCTGCGTCGTACGTGATGGAAATATCACTGCTAAGATGAACCGTTGATGCTCTTTTGTTCAGTTCTGCGCAGTTATCGCTCTCCTGCCCCGACGTGTTTGGCAGTCATGCCGTACTGGTTTTTGTCTCAACGTGGGAAATATCTTGCGGCGAGTTGGTGAGTTGTTTTGATAAGTTATTTGACGGGCTGCAGGAACCTTTTTGAAGAAACGTTTTGCTGTTTCTGAGTGGCTACAGACATATAGTGTTCTTAGCCAGCGCAACTTATATGCAGTTGAGTAGCTTGCTGTTCGAAAGAACTGGGAACAATCCAAATATGAACAGTAGGTTATTTCGTATGGAATTTTGCGAGAAAAGAAATGTAATTCTGTAATTTCCGTTTGAGTAATGTTTAAAAATCCCAGTAATGGAATCTAGAGGTTTGTATGAGGTGGCACAAGAGTCCTGCCGTTGGACAGCTCCGATTATCCCCGTGCAGAAGTAGCGTGATAACTCAACTCTGGTGGCTCCGCTTTTGTGCTGGTTGGCAGTATCATGTCATTGGGCAGTGAATACGAATCATTCAGCAGCTCGAAGCCTGGTAATAATCCGAACCCATCATTGCTCTTAGGTGGGTGTGGTACTTTGCCTTTGGGTACCCCCAAGTAAGTAAGAAGTTGAAAGTACAAATAGTTAATTTTTTTAAACATCAGCACAATTCAGGACACTAAAGGTAAATTAAGGACATTTCAGGACATTAATATAAAAATCAGAAATTATCAGGAAACTCAGGACAACTCCGAGCCCTGTAATAGTTGCCTGCTGGCGCACAGTCTAGTTTTAATGGCGGCGAATCCTCCAACTTACAAGGAGGCGGTGTTGGCAGCTCTGCAGTCTGAAAACCTTGAAAGAAAGAACAACGAAGGTTAGCCAATGTGGCTGAGGCAGGGGCCAGTAACGCAAGTGGTGACATGGGATCATCGCAGGGTCGTTCCTCGACCAAGGGAGCACGTACGGGCACTCCTCAAGATCCACCTAAGGTGTCGGTTTTAAGTTGTGTGTGGGGGGAGACCCTTAAGCAGTTACAGAAAACAGTGGAGAGCCTCGCTCAAGCAGTCAAGCCAGCTTCATATGGAGCGAGAAAAGGCAAGGGGGCCTGCTAAGCCCAAGATGTCGTCTGTGGGTACCGGGTGTTTTCGCTGCGGCCAACTGGGACTCGACGCCTGTAGTTGTCCGCAGCAGGGGGGCAAGACCCTGGGTTGTTAATACTGGGGCAGCAGCCAGTGAACCGATTCTTATGCGTAGTGGGGAGGGTGGTCTGTGCATGACAACCGTTCACCTCCAGGGGCAACCGGTGTCAATGTTAATTGACACCGGGTCTCAAGTCTCCACGATAGATGGGGAGGCGTGCAAGCAGCTCCCATGTGCCCCATTTCCCACATCGGACTTAATGATCAAAGGCATAAATGGGAGCTGTAACGGTGACTATCCAAGGCCATTCTATGGGCGCACGCACCTTCATAGTGCATTCTTTTGGTGATCACCCATGATGGTATCTTGGGTATGGACATTTTGGCGGGAATGACGTTTAAATGTGCATCCATGGTGGCTGTGTGCAGCACCAACGTCTTTTCTGGAGGAAGAGAGGGGTGCTGTGAAGCGCAACAGATCCCAGGAGGTGTTAAGATTTCAGGATCTTATGGGAGGTCAGGGGCAAAGTGCCGTCGGAGACTGTATAGATACAAACCTCTAGTTTCAGGGACATTTGGGGAAGTGGTGGTTAAAATGTCAGTAAATACGTGGATGAATGGTGGCTACCAGCGGGCTCATCGTGGCAATGTAGCGGGTACGTGATGGAAATATCGCTGCTAACATGAACCTTCGGTGCTTTTTTGTTCAGTTCTACGCAGTTATCGCTCTCCTCCCTCGAATCATTCAACAGCTCGAATCCTGGTAATGGTCTCAATAGACACGTGTCGTTGTTAAGCCATTAACAGTTTTAGTCCGTGGAAGGGACTTAGAAGGGTTATTGTGCCCCCCCCCCCCCTTGCATACTTAAAGGGTGCACACGATGTTTTCCGTATGTTGTGGGTGGTGTGGGAGGCATTTCAGAGGTGAGGCTGATGTAGCAAATGGTCGAAGACTGAGCACAAGAGAGAGCTGAGGCCCTCTAGTGGGAACTCTGCACAAATGAGGAATAAGCTGTGTGTGGACCTTGCTAAGCCACAGGCAGAGAAATTATAGAGGAAAGTATTTCTGCCAAGGTGCAGGAGCATGTGAATCTAAGCTAAATGAGGATAAATTAAATTTAGTACGGGCCCCTAACTATATTGGTTTTTTGAACTTATGGAAGTTAGATTACTGTATTCTTTGTGCTATGTGAATAAATTATAGCAAAATTCTGTTTATTTTACCCCCACAAAATTTTATTAAAATATTTTTATAATAAATTTTCTATTTCAACAAAAAATATTATGAAATTTTTTATATGGTTAAAAAAAAAAAATTTAAATATTGCAGAGCTGCCAACCTCAAGGAAGTCATTAGTGAGAGATTCAATTTTCCAAGAGAATTTATGCAAATCACACTTGATATTAAAATTTGCATAGTATCAAATTATCTACATATAATTATTAATACAGAGAAATAATATTAATTAAATCTCTAGCGAATTAAAACGCTTAAATAAATTTAACCTATATTTTTATTATATTGTATTTATTTAACATCAGTATAAATAAATAAACTGGGAGACAACCTCATTAAATTCTAATTTTATTAATAGAAGAATTTTAACAGTAATGATATAACTCATATTATTGATTGTGTATTTTTTTTATTCGCATCGTAGTGTAGAAATAAATTTTCGTGTTCAATAAAAAGACGATCCAGTAAAGACGGTAGCGCCCTTGTGACGATCCAGAAAAGATAGTAGTGATCTTGTGACGTAATTTCAATATAGCGAATCATGGCAAAGATAAATGGCAGATATTTTTCAACTAAACTTTAAAGTTCTAAAAGAGAATCTTTCAATCGAATTTTTAATTTTACAACTTCAATTAACTTTCGGGATACTTATTAATAATTGACATTTTCGTATCGGGAGGCGGGAAATGGTAGATATATCGTGAGTCTCCCGCCATTATCGGGAGAGTTGGTAGCTCTGATATTGTAAAACATTTCAATTTTCGTCTTAAAAATTACTTGTTGAGAATTCTTTTTAAGGTTTTTATCTCTTGAATATTATTCTATTCCATCTTTATGGGCAATAAACATGTTGTTATTATTATTATTATTATTATTATTATTATCATTGTTTGGGGAAGCCAAACTCGGATCAAGTCCGGAAGCCAATCCCAGAGGCGGACCCAAAAGAGGGCCAAAGCCCAAGGGACTCAAATGCGAGGGAGGGAAAGTTATGCACTCGTGGCAGTATTGATGTTTGAGTGTAGGAATTTCCTTACTATGTGACAGGTGTTTAGAATTGTGGCTTTCTGTAAGGTTTTGCATAAGTGTGGGTTTAAATTTAGTGTTGACAGGCTTTTGTGTAGCGAGTGTGGAATAACCCCAGTGGCAGAAAGAATGATAGGAACAATGTGTACTCTGTTAACTCCCCAAAGGTGTTTTATTTCATGTGCAAGATCCGTATATTTAGTTATTTTGTCAGTGTATGTCTTCTGTAAATTGTGTGTATTGGGGATGGAGATATCAATTATGTAAGTCACTTTGTTTTGCTTATCTACTAGTGTAATGTCTGGTCTGTTATGAGGGATAGTTTTGTCAGTGATTATAGCTCTGTCAAAATATAGTTTATGTGTGGTGTTCTCTAAGACAGTGTCGGGGATATATTTATAGTATGGAGTGTGAATGTCCCTTAGCTTGTGTATCTTAGCTAGATGTTGATGTATGATGTTGGCTACCTGGTTATGTCTGTGTAAATAATCTGTCTGCGTGAGTATTTTGCAACTGGATATGACGTGTTGGATGGTTTCTTCTGCAATATGGCATTTCCTGAAAGACCCGTCAGTCGAATCTTTGATATGTTTTCTGTAGCTTTTAGTGTTAATAGCCTGGTCTTGTATGGCAATCAAAAGTCTCTCAACCAAAAGTCCGACGCTTTTTTGTCGACGTGTGGCTGGTTGAGGTCAGAAGGATGTCTACCGTTGAGTTGCTTTCCGAGCCATGATTGAAGTTTAGTGCATGTTGTAGGAATGTAATGGGTGTTCTGCATGCTGTTCAGATTCAGGTGTGTATTTTGTATCAGCCATGCAGACAGCTTTGTGTAATGGTGATGTGTGTTGTTTAGAGTGAAAGAATTCTCTGAGTGACTGAGTCTGTTTCTGGTGTAGATCTGTTATGTCAATAAGATCTCTGCCTCCCTCTGAACGAGGCAGGGTGAGTCTTTCAATAGCTGCGTGTGGATGGTGCTTTCTGTGCTTTGTAAGCAGTTTACGTTGTTTCCTTTCAAGTCCCTCAAGATCTGTGTGTGTCCACTGTATGACTCCAAAGGAGTAGGAGAATATTGGCGTGGCATAAGCATTGATGGCCTTGATTGAATTTCTGGAATTTAAATGCGTTTTATGTATTGTCTCTAGCCTATGAAGATATTGTTTAGTGAGTGTATTCTTTATGTGTTTGTGCTCTAGAAGCTTGGCTTGCTTAAATCCTAGATATTTGTAAAATTCGTCATTTTCCATAGCAGCAATGTGATCTGGTTCATCTAATGTGAAGCCCCCTTCCCTGAGTACTCCATTTTCAATGTGAATGGTTATTATTATTATTATTATTATTAATTATTATTATTATTAATTATTATTATTATTATTATTACCATTCCTTTGCTTTTTGTAGTTGTATTTTATTGCTTTATTTTTACATTTGTTTCTCTATCCATGTCTAATTATCTTTAATCTTATTTACTTTCTTATTTTATATGTATATTCATCAACCCTGTTCTGGGCCTTGGCCTGTTGGGGGCAACGTGGGATTTTCTCCCTCCGGTTTATCTGAAGGGTTTCTTCCCATCGTTGTTACATTATTAAATTAAATTAAATTAAAATTAATTATTATTATTATTCACCAGGGGGCCGGAGGGGCTGGTCGTTCATAACATCGCTCCTCTTTCATGGCAAATAAGAAGAAGCAGGGAGTTTCAGGAATATGTGCTAGTTGTAATTTAAACATATATGGTAAACAGCCCAAGATAATATGTAGTGAAATCTGTGCTGGAATTTATCATGCTTCTTGTGTGAATGTTGAAAAGCGGCAAATTCAACGGCTTGCTGGTAAATGGACTTGCCTAAACTGTGAAGGTGAGTCCACTAGTAAATCTTTCAACCGGAGGGATTCAAATGAGCTGAGTGATCAATCTTTTTCCTCAGTTCATTCATTAATTGCTAATAAAAGTAGAAATGAGAGTTCTAAGCAGGAGAGGATTGAAACATCAAATTTGTCTTTAGTTTTAGAGGCGGTTGAAAAACTGATAACCACGGTTAATGATTTTATCAAAACTAACAACGATATATTGAGTCAGAATAGAGCTTTGCATTTGAAAATTGAAAAGCTGTTAAATTTATTTTCTCCATCTGAGGGTTCAAAATCCGCTACAGCTGAAGTGCGTCCTTCTCCATCATTTGTGGACGCGGCGGATACGGCTTCTGCGACCGTTATGCACACCCCCCCCCTCTCGTTTGGAGTTCCGGAATGATTTTACGGATGTTGTACCGAATAGACGCTTTTTGGATCAACCTACTTCTAAACCCTCAACAGTCAACTCAGATTTGCGTAGGAAAAAAGTTATGATCTTTGGGAATGCAAAGGAATCTATACTTAAAGCACGTAACAATTCAGCTATTCACAGTTCGATTGATAAGCTTTTTGTTTCCCGCTTAGCTCCTGATACAAATGTTTCCCAAGTAAAAGCTGTTATTGCGGACATAATTAGCCCAGAGAACATCGTTGAATGTCACAGACTTAAAACCCGTTACAACTCCCATTCTTCATTTTATTTAGCAGTCGACAAGTCTCTCAACAGCTATTTAATCCAGATTTATGGCCTACCGGTACTTTCATTTCTCAGTTCTTTGGTCAATTACATAAGAATCAGATTTATGGCGCGGAGGACGTCGTGCCCTCACCTAAAATTGATGATTGAAATTTTGTATCAAAACGTTCGCGGTCTTAGAACTAAGATTGCCCAAGTTTTTAAATTTACATCGCTTAATAAAACTTTGGTCTATTCATTCACAGAAACGTGGCTAAACTCTACAATAATCAATAATATGTTATTTAATGACTCGTTTGCAGTTTATAGGACCGATCGGATGAGTGCGAAAAGAGGTGGGGGTGTCTTAATTGCTGTGCCCAATTGTATAGCCTCCGAAGAGATTAAATTTAGCTCATCTGTGACATCGATAGATGTAGTTGGTGTTAGGCTGTCTTCTAGTGGGAAGCATGACCGGTTGAATCATCATGGTCGTAGTTTAAATATCTGGTCCGTTTACATCCCGCCGTTGATTTCTAATAGCATGTATCAGTTATTTCTTGACGAGTTGGCTGAATTTGCTATTACTCTGCCGGGTGCTAACATTATTACCGGGGATTTTAATTATACAAATTCCCAGTCGACTCGGAATTCCAACAATATTAATGCTACCAGACGTAGACTGACGGACGTCTGGGCAGCTGAACTTGGGATCACTAATTATAATAAAACTATAAACTCCTATGGCGACACCCTTGATAAGATATACGCCTCTAAATATATAGTGGTGAAACGTGCGCCGTCAGTGATTGATCTTGAAGATAAATTTCATCCGCCTTTAGCGATCGTCTGATTTTGAGCGCCCGCAGTTTACCCCACATTGTTGCTCTTCTCGGCGCGATTTTAAGAAGGCCAATTTTTTGAATTTATTTAAAGATCTCTCGTTTTCAGACTGGTCCGTTCTTGATGACTCCCAGTCTGTTGACCAGATCTGGGATATCATAACGGATCGATTTTCTGCAGCTATCATCAAAAATGTTCCTTTAATTAATTATTCTAAGACCAAGTTTATGAGGCCAAAGTTTCCGATTTGGACCTCTAATAACACAATCCAACTTTGGAAACTGAAACAATTGAAACAGACTTTTTAAACAATCTAAGGATTCTGAGGATTATCTTGCGTTTCAGGAGGTCAGGAAGAATTTTAAGACAGCATATAATAATGATTTTGCTGATTATTATCAGTCGGTGGAGAAAGATTTAAATTCGCAGGGTCGCCTGTTCTGGAATACCGCTAATGAATTACTTGGTAAAAGGCGTTCTGCCCTATCTTGGTCTAACCACTTCTCAGCAGAGGAGATTGCATCTTACTTTGAACAAACTATGGGGAGCGACGGTGTTTTGTCTTTTCCTGACCAGCGAGTCTCATCGTTTTGGGATCAGCTTCAAGGTAAACTTTCTTTACCACCTATTTCCTCCACCGAAATCTTTCTCTTGGCTAAACGAATTACTGCATCTAAGATTGTCCACCGTAATGGCATACCCGATTTTGTATTTAAAGGCTGCTTATCAGCTATCTTACAGCCTCTCGCGGTATTATTTAATGCTTCTTTGGCTTCCGGCGTGTATCCAAGCGACTGGAAGATCGTTAACATTGTTCCTATTCCGAAGTCAGCACGGCCACGTCTATTGAATGATTTCAGACCGATTACGGTCCTTCCTTACCCTGCTAAAATTCTTGAAACATATGTTGCTAACCATCTCGCCTCCTTCGTTGATCTCAATCTACCTGAAGAGCAACATGGGTTTAGGAGGAGAAGATCTACCTCCACTAATCTGGCATGTTTACTGCATTATCTGGTTCCTTATATCGACCAAAGGTTGCAGGTAGACGTCCTATACTTGGACTTTAGCAAGGCCTTCGATAGCGTTAACATCCGCCTGTTGCTTCATAAATTGGATAAAGTTGGCCTTGCGGATAATGTGAGAAACTGGTTCACTTCACTTCTTAGTGGGCGTAGTTTTAACATCAAGGACTCGAATGGTAGTTATGCTACTGGTAGAATTCGCAGCGGTGTCCCTCAAGGTTCTCCTTTGGGCCCGGTGCTTTTTAACATCTTTATTGCTGATTTAGCATTGAATTTTGTCGATCTGCAGGTCAAGTATTTGTTATACGCAGATGATCTGAAACTGTTTTCTGCTATTCGTTGCTGGGATGACTGCCTCGAACTGTCTTCAGCGCTGGATTCTGTTGCTCGTTGGGCAGAATTGAACGGCCTTTCACTAAATGTATCAAAATCATTCTGTCTAACGTACTCTAGAAAAGTCATTAACTATTACTACGACTATACTTTGAAGAACAGTTCTATTCAGCGTAGAACGTCGATTAAGGATCTCTGTGTGATTTTTAATTCAAAATTAAATTTCTCCGATCATCTTGACTCTTTGTTAGTGGAAACCAGCAGGCGTGTGGGTATTATCAAGCGTCTTGCTGGTTTCTTTAGGAGACAAGACACGTTTCTTATGTTATATAAATCTTCTGTCTTATCTAAGATTATGTATGCCCCATGGATTTGGTTTTCGGGCAGTACTCAGTTATTTGACCATCTACAAGTGAAGCTGCTGAGTTTTTATCGTTTTCTTCGTTGTACTGAGAAAATCACAGACTCCACCTCCCTGGCCTCATTATTTAATTTGCAATTCATTTTTAATAAAATATTACTTACAATTTTACTAAAGATAATTAATGGGAGTATTTTTTCTCCTCAAACTCTCGACCTCATTGGCTTTCGGGTTCTGAATTCCAATAGATCCAGTCAACCTTTGATTTTTTTGGGGAAAAGGACGAATGTCATGAACCTTGATCCTGCAAACAAACTAGTAGATATTCTCAATAAGTCCTTCCCCCACTTGGATATATTTTTTGATAAGCGCCGTTCTTTTTTTGGAACTAGTTAGTTCTTGGCCTGCGTGAGTGTGTGTGTGTTTGATGTTTTTTTTTTTTGCTTTTTTTTTTATCCCTGTTGTTACTTATTAATTGATATTCTTTCACTATTATTATCATTATTTATTATTGTTATTATTATTATTTTACTAATGTTTTGTCTGACCCGGCCAGTGTTCGGTATCATTTTTATAACTTTCCTATTATCTTTATTCTTTATTAGTCTATTTTATATGTATCATTAACCCTGCTTTGGGCTTCGGCCTGTTGGGGGGCAACATAGGGCCTCATCTTCCGGTTTTTCCGGTGGATTGTATCCCTGTTGTTGCTACATTATTATTATAATTACTGTTAAAATTTATTTTCATAAATAACAATAATTTTTTAATATTTAATATCATAAATAACTGTTTAGAATATTGAAATATTATAATCTAAAAAAATCGCTTATTCATGAAGGTAAGTTGAGATCCGAAACTGCTTACGCCACCAAAGCTGGGCTGAAATACATAAAACCACAATATAAAAAAAAGGGCCAGGAACAATTAAAAATCAATATCCAAATCGTCCAAACAATCAATACATTATTTTTTCATATTGAAAAGATATACAAAACCTCTTTATTCCTAATATATCTTCACAATCTGCCAATAAGCCCAACCCGCTGTAGTGCCCGGGCAATAACTCCATCTACTTGGGGTCCAAATAAGCATTTGCTATCAATGATCATTCCCAAGTCTTTAATATGATATACACTATTATTTTTCTCCTTTAAGTTTATCTTGAAAGAAAATGGGGTGTTTTCTTTGTGTCATCATTTTTGTTTTGGCTAAATTACATTTTAATCCATTTTTTTTATACATGTGCATAAGTGCATAAGTTGTCAACATCTAACTGTAGCTCATTTTGTCAATATGTGATTTTATTTCTTTTGATAATTTCATGTCGTCAGCATAAAGAAGATGGTTAATTTTTAATTTACATGTAAGCTCATTTATACGAGGGTTGGGGCAAAAGTCATGGCAACTATTTTTTTTCTTGAAGATACCAGTCCGGTTGGAAAATGTGACATATACAGACGAAAGGACAAGGTGTTAACTAAAGTGTGGACAATGAATAGCACTGAAATATCGTAACCACTAATTTATTACGGTAGTATACAGGGCAATATGGCCTTCACGGTGCAAAAGAATGACAACACAGTACACAAAGTTGACATGACAAGCCTGGGCCTAAAGACCCTCAAAGTAGTCCCCTGCTACTGTCACCACACGCTGCCAACTATGTGGGAGGCGCTGAATACCATCAGCCTCAGCATTTGCCCCACCATGTGTGAATCGGGTCACCTGTTGGCGCACAGCATTAGCAATGTCCTCTCATGTTGCAAACCGCCTACCACGTAGAGGTTCCTTAATCTTGCGAATGAGATCAAAGTCACAGGGCGAAATGTCTGGAGAGTACGGTGGGTGCTCCAATTCTGCCCATCCCCAACGTCGGGTTACTTCCATCTCGCACGACACTTAACTGACTGATTTCACAGCCCTCGCTGCGCTACTACCAGCTATCACAGAGCCATCTGTTGTTCTGCATACACACTATGCCTGCAGAACTTCCACACGACACATACAAGTTTGTGATCCGTTCACATATCTACAAGAAAAAAAATAGTTGCCATGACTTATGCCCCAACCCTCGTAAATATTATAAATAAATAAGGTCCCAATGGACTACCCTCTGGGATTCCTATTGTTTGTTTATATCCTTCCTTATGTACAGGGCGGTCATAAAATAAGTTCGCCTAACCAGAGCCCTCTAAAGCCCAATCTAATGAACCCATTGTGATGCAAATTGAAATGTAGGCTATTCAGATCATGGGGGAAAGAATTCCAGAAAGGAAAAAATGAGTGCAAATTTTACACCAGGTGAAAATGTGGCGCTGTGAATGACAAATGGAGATTTTAAAACTAATAGTTTTGAATAATAAGGCAAGGTTTTTGTTTGATTATAGCATATGTTCATTCTCAATATCGGCCTTATTAGGAGAAATGGAATGGATTTGGAAGTTTATGCAAATTAGAAAGTCAACATGCTCAGAATGGAATGGATTGGTCCATTCATTAATTATGTTTAATGAAAAGCTTTCACGAAAGATCATGGTTTTAAGCAAGAAAGAACGCGCACTGTTGGTAAAGTTTTTACCAGAATGATAGCAGCAGTTCAGCGGCATTGTGAGCATATAGTCGTCTAAAAGGACTGCGAAAAGGGCCCATGTCAGATACTGGATAATGAAAAATGATAAAGAAATTGGAATCGACTGGCGATTTGGCTGTTGCACCAGGAAGAAGACTGCGCAAGATAGCAGACGAAGTTGATGAGGACGTGGCTGTTGCAATGGTGGACAGAGCTTCCTCTTCTCAACATTCTGCAACAAGTACTCGAGCATCAGCACGCGAATTGTCCATCTCATGGTCCACGGTGCGAAAGGGCTTGCGATCCATTCTGCATTGGTATCCATACAAGATTCATCTGCCACAACAGCTAAAACCTCAAGATCCCACTCAACGCGTTGACTTTGCTTATCGCTTTCTGGAGAGGATGATTCTTGATGACCAGTGGCCGTGGAACATTCTATGGTCAGACCAAGCACATTTGGTGAACACGCAGAACTGCCGCATATGGGTGCCTCGCTCCCCCATGTCATGCATGAAAAGCCATTGCATTCTGAACACGCGACGGTGTGGTATGGATTCACTGCTGATTTTATATCAGGCCCCTTTTTTTAGAGGAAGTGATACAACAAGGTCCTGTAAGATGTTCTGTGACAAGTGCACGGTATTGTGAACTTCTTGCACAGCATGTGATTCCTGCCTTGCGAGAACGATGATGTTTGGAAACCACTACCTTCACGCAAGATGGAGCACTTCCTCATATTTGTCAACTAGGGAAAGAACTGCTTCGTGCCAACTTTGGAGATGGTCGTGTGATCTCCAAGATCAGCATTAGACTTAGAAAATTTCCAGATGTGTGACCTCCACTTTCTCCGGATATGAACCCGTGCGATTTTTGGCTCCGGGGATATTTGAAAGATCGGGTCTATCAACAAAGCGTAAGCACACCGTGGAAGCGATAGCGTTGCGCTACAGTGAAGCGCCCCGGAAGTGTGCAGAGTTCAAAAAACATGGCAGAATAGGGGAAGCAAACTTGTTAGCGGCGATCGCCAAAGAATTGCAGTTAGAGCACTGTTATTAAGCATAAAACCTTAATTTTGCTGTATAATTATCCGTCTCGAAATAATTTATAAGATGAGGTAGGCATCCATGAATACTATTTTTATTTAAAATTATAAAGCACCGCGATGCATACCCCCTCACCAACGCAACATATTATTCGACGTTGCACATGAAGCCAGCCCCGTGTTTGATTGCCGAATTATTTCATAAAATGAAATAATAAATTGAGGAAATAGTTATTAATTACTGTACACATTTTTACTGGCAGGCAATTAGCTAATTGTAATAATCTATTTTTAAAAACTCAGTTTGTTTAGAAATTTGAGAAGCCATTCAATTGCCGTCTGCTGCTGTCTATTTCATCTGAAGTGGATTCGTGCTTATTACTGTGAGTAGTGGAAGAAAGAAGTTCCGTTAAGTGCATTAATACACCACTTTAACAATGGAATCCTTATATGAATTTGTGTGCTCAAATTTTTTCGTTTTCGTGGTTTATTTTGAAAGAAACAAAAATGCGCACACTCTTATTTTGCAAGCATCTATTGTAGCTTCAATTGAGTAGCATATTTCAATTTGGTGGAAATCTGTGACATACATGTTCGAGGGATTCCCTTGGAAGTTTTTTCTTTCCGGAATTATCTCCCCTATTGTCTGAATAGCATACATTTCAATATGCATCACAATCGGTTCATTAGATTGGGCTCTGAATAGGAGAACTTATTTTATAACCACCCTGTATAATAAGGGTGAGTCAAATGAAAACCGCAAAATTGTAATTAAAATTCCAAATTTCGTCCAACCGTGTTTTAAGTCTGCAGATTCGTTAAAAATGAGTTGTAAGAATATCCGGTAGGTAGTAGGAAAGTAGAGACAAGCAAACAACGTCACAGCAGCAGTTTAAAGATGGCCACCTCCACTTCGAACATGCAACAAAGAAGAACAGCATTCAGTTATCCTATTTTTAAGTAGTGAAGGTGTGAAACCTATTGAAATTCATAGAAGAATGATTCTACAATATGGTGATCATGTCTGTCACACCAGCAAGTTTATGAATGGAGTGTGAAGTTCATAAATGGTATGACAGCAGCATCAGATGCCCCTCGATCGGATCAAGCACAACGAGTTGTGACGCAGAGAATATTGCAACAGTTGAAGCCTTAGTGTTTACCACCTATTTGGGCCACTCAAGGAGGCAATGTGTGGAAAGAAACCCCATTCAGCTGAAGAGGTACAGCAGTCGGTGCACGAGTGGCTGCGCAACAACCAAAAGAATTTTTTTCAAGAGGAATCTATGCAGTTGGTAAACGCTGGAAGACATATATTGAATGTAACGGAGACTATGTAGAAAAATAATACAGTTGCTATTCACGTTTACTCGGTAATTGAAAATTATAATCTCTCGTATTAATCTTAATATAGTTAGTTCTTTGATTAAGATTTCAAAATTTCAAGGAAATTCCCTAGAACAACAATTCCTTCCAATTTATCTAGGAGTTTTTGGTGGGAAACCCATGTCAAAGGCTCTCGAGATATCGACATAAATGCAATCAATTTGGGTAGTTTGCTCAATCGCTTGATCAATTTTTACAAAGAAGGAAGCCAGGTTAGTTTCAGTGGAGTTTTTTTTGTTTTAAACCATGTTGATCTTCAGATATCCAGGGATCAATAACTTTTCTTAGGCTAATGCCTAGTTTACAGTGCGAGTTTGCGTGCGAGTTACTGCAGTGCAGTTGCTGTCATTGTGTGAACAGCATATGCGAGTTACTGTTATGTGCGAGCAGGTCAGCAGATGGCGTACGAGCTACTTCAAACTTTTTTGTTTTTACTCGCCACTC
Organism: Rhysida immarginata; assembly: GCA_023313115.1. Lineage (NCBI taxonomy): Eukaryota > Metazoa > Arthropoda > Chilopoda > Scolopendromorpha > Scolopendridae > Rhysida > Rhysida immarginata. The sequence continues at coordinate 154,564 of JAHWFO010102147.1, read as the reverse complement.
GCCCATCCCACCAAGGTTACAAGGTCATCACAGGTCAGTTGCTCGCACGTAGCTAGCATCATTTATCACAAATCCTAAACAGCAGAGCCGAGTGCAGCTACTGTCATTTTTTTCATGCGAGTACTTAAGGAGAGCTACTCTCTACTGGATAGGTCACCAGCTCGCACTATGTGAACTAGGCATTACAGTCAAAATAAATTCAAGTAAATTAACCTAAATAGAGAAATAGGACGATAGGTTTAGAAATAATGAATATCACCACTTTCATAGATAGGCGTCGTGGTCGGTCTTCTCCAGAGGGTTTGAAAAAATCCTATGTTCAAGCACTTCTCAAAAATACTGAAACGTAGTTCGAAAATTAATTCACGGCCTCTCTTCAAAATAAATTAGGATAGTCCATCCGGGCCTGTTGAATTTTTCGGTCATTAAAGGCCAACCATAATTCCTGTCTTTCCAGAGGGTAATTAAGTACTAAGTTAGTATTTGAAGACCATTCTTCTTCTTTAATTTCAAGTCCTGAAATATCAAATAACTGAGAAAAATGTTCAGTGAAGTTTTCAGCGATGCCACTTTCACTAAATGTCTGGGTGTCTTCATCGATACTCATACAAAGTGGGGAATAGGTAGATTTGGCAATTCTATAAAATTTCCAAAGTGTTTATTATAATTATATATTAATATATGTTAATAATATTTATATATATTTATTTACATAGATATATAATTAGACTTTTTGATGTTCAATTGGCCATTTTCAGGGGTTGAAATAAAAAATCAAACTCGCGTAAACGCTAACGTGGGAAAGCAGAGTTTCACGTCGAACTCGCCAAGTTTTTCCGTGAGAGGCAATGTGAATGACGAAATGGAAACGTCACTTGCGTGGTGCACGTAGCTCCGTGAACTCTACGAGCCAACGTGAAGTTTTACGCGGAAGTGATGTTCTTCCAACTTTATTATAGGCGTCACGTACAAAAACATCACGGGCGTTTCATGTTAGCGTGTCACTTAAACTCTATAACTTATGTTAGGCCAAACTTTTTTTTTATAGTATTTCAATAATCTAAAAAGTTATTTATGATAATATTATACATTAAAAAATTATTTTTATTTATGA
>JAHWFO010102147.1:86801-123850 GCA_023313115.1 Rhysida immarginata | reverse complement strand
GGCCGCCGCGCCATTACTATCGGAGATTTTACATTTATGAACTACACGGTAATTAAAGTTCTGTCATGTATATTATACGTTAATTTCGTTTGAAGTTCATAATACGACTTTTTATCCTAAAAAAAAACGTGTTTTGTGCCTTCAGATTCATTACAAAACTATAAACGCATTTAGAACATACTTCGAGGTGGGATCGGAATGAAAAGTGAAATATGAACAGAATGCCACTTTAGAACATATTTGTTGGCCTTCGTATTTGAAAACTTAAATTCGTATTTTATTGGCGACGGGAAATTCAGATGAAAAGTGAAATATTGTAATACATAATGAACTATACGTTGTAAATACAGGGTAATTAAAGTTCTGCGATGTATATTATACGCTAATTTCGTCTGAAGTTCATTATGCAACTTTTCATTTGAATTTCCGGCGCCAAAAAAAAATACGAATGTACCTTCTCAATCCATGAAGTACAACTGTGTTTCGATTTGTGAAAATGGCGACGGGCAGTGGGGAATTCAAATGAAAAGCGAATAAATGTAATAAATAATGAAGTGTACATTGTATATAAAGGAAAATTAAGGTACTGTAATGTATATTATGCGCTAATTTCGTTTGATTTTCATCAGGACGGAATGCAACTGCATCACTATAAAGCAGTATCAGTTTTCTGAAATCGTTGTTGTCATGCTGTTTGGAAGAAAAAAACGGTAGTTAGGCCGCAACGGTAGTTAGGCCGCACAGGCATTTTTTACAACTTTTTTATTAGATAAGCCGCGGCATTACTACCGTAAATTACGGTAATTATTTTTCATAGATTTAAATGGATAAAAACCACTGTTGCCAGATAGTACATGCAAAATTGTTCGCTTGAATTTCTTTTCAAATAGGATTTTAGCAAAAATTTCGATATCGATTTTACAAAAAATCCTGAAGTGATGGCAAATAATGGAGGTCATTTTCGAAACAGCACACCAAATAACATAAAAATCAACAAAAACTTCTCTTGTATTTTTCAAAAATTTCAATATCGCAGGCCTGTGTTATTGCTAGCGTACTCTAGCGCACGCATCGTTATGACGTTAAATTTCTCCAACCAATGGGAAATCGCATTGTCAGTTAGCTATGGTTCGCTTCGAGTGGTCCAAGATATTTGTTTTTTGTAACTACAAAATATTTAAACTTCCGAAAAAGAATTACTTTATAGCTTGTTTATATATAAGAAAGAAAAAGAAGAAGCAGTAAAACATAGTTGGAACGTTAAAGTGAAGTTTCTTGAAAGATGCACGCGGTCTAAGATTCTTGATTAGGCTATGGTACTGCGATCAACACAACTAGCTTGAGGTGTTATGATTTTTCCAGGTAAAGTTTGAAGTGCATGCGCACGCTGGCTGCAGAGCATACTCCGGCAAGGTGCTACTTCAGGAAAGAGGTCAATCCACTAATGTGCATGTAAACACCCCGATACAGATAGAGTTTAAATTTGCTGTTTGGTTGAAGAAAAAAAATAGAAATTTTTAGCTAAAATCAATTCTTGGTTACACCTCAACACAATAAATATCTATAAAAAAATAAATGAATAAATTTTAAAATACAATGCATGTTTAGGGTTTTTTTTTATAATTTTTTTTTTTTATCAAAATGTCATTTTTCCAAATTAAAATTTTTCAAATTTTTCTATCAAATTGGGGTTTTCTATACATGTATATATTTTTATCAAAATGTAAGTTAGTAATTTATTATCAAATTAACTTTTATATTTATATCAAGAATTTCAATTTAACAATTTCTATTTTATTAAATTATAATTTGATTATTATTTATAATTATTCTAATTGTAATTTGGTAATTTTTATAATTTAATAAAATTAAAATAAACTATTAAATTGAAGTTTTTGGTATAAATCTAAAAATTAATTTGATAAAAATCTATTAAAATTATGTTTTGATAAGAATGTATAAAATTATATTTTGATAAAAATAAGTATAAAAAACTTAAACATGCAAATGCATTTTAAAAGTTATTTTGATGAGTAAATAAACCAAAAACTTGATCTAGTTAACATAATAAATAACCTCAACCTTATTATTTATATATAGAAAATTTTAATTGAAAACAAAATTTAAAGGAAAAATCAATAATAACAAAATTTATTAATTGTGAATTATATTTCCAGACGATAATAATGAGAAAATTTTTAAAAATTGTATTTCAGCTATATTTTAGAGGAAGCCTAATTCAAGTGATAAGGCCGACTGAGCCAACAATGGCGGATTCTGTAGCAGATGACTAAGTCTGGCGTACTTTCCTAATCTAGAGCTTTAACCACAGGGCATCTTATCGGACTCGATCCGGATCGAGTTAGATGCATGTAAACACGAGGCACTTTTGGATTAGCTCTAGTCGATCTGGATCGAAACGTGCATGTAAACGCAGTGATTAAGGGCTAATTTAATAAAAATCATGTGCGATACTCTTCAAGTACTTGTCAAATTACTCGAAAAATGTATCGATACTTTCAAGTATTCAACCTAACCCATAAATAACGTATTTAGGAAAATAAATAAAAATCAGAATTACAACTAAATGAATTACAACAAATGAAAAATAATTGATTTTAAATGGCACAACTAAAGAAGTATTAACAAATTAAATCTAATGTGTTCTTTTATAATTATTGACGAATTTATTTTATTCATTATTAAACATGGATAATATTAAACGATAATTCATAAATCGTAATACGAAGATTGTGAGGTAGGAGATCCAAGGAATCTATAATTACTGCAATATTAGAGAATTTAGAATTCCGTAAAGCAAAATTCGCAACTCTCATTCCTTACAGTAAAAACTATCAAATTTTACCATTACCGTAATTTTCGGCAGCAGCAAAAATTTAACAAATGTAAAATCTCCGACAGTAATGCCGCGGCAGCCGATACACCCCCCCCCCCCACACCACCACACATGCAATCGGTAATCTAAAAACAGTTTTCTAATATGCTTTAATAAAAGTAATACACATTTCAGTGAGGGGAAATTTTTAATTTCGTACATATATAATATATTTCTGCATACATTTCCTCCAGCACCGAATACATTTTTCATCGAGTCCTAACTGCTTTGCTGCAGCACGATTGCTCTTAGGCCTTTTCAATCTTGGCTGTTAGTTTAAAAGCTCGCACGTCGCTTTGGTGAATTTGAAACATACTCTGCTCATGGTGAAGATATACTCCACAGTGCCCTTGCTTATAATAATAATAATAATAATAATAATAATAATAATAATAATAATTAATATATAATAAAATACTGGTGTTTCTAACATCTCTCAAGCACTCTCGTGACCGTTTAGCCCCGCGCACGCGTTCGTGAATGTTTCTGATAGTCAACCCCGAGCGTTAAAACACAAATATCTATCTACGAGAAAAAGTTGTAAAAAATAAAATATATAAAACAATCTTCTCTTTTATCTTCAGCTTCTTTGCCCCTACCTTATATCCAGCTATAACAAATTTTAATTAAAAAACAAAAAAGAAATACACCAACAGGAGGTCTCCTTAAAGACAAATTTCGTTTCTCGTTTTCAGTATACCCGTGTGTGTTTGTGCGCGCCAATCATAAGCTGGCTGCGGGAGTTGGCCGTTGTGTAGCGGGAGCGTAGCGAGTGCACGTCGCCGTCACCTAAAAGGGAAGATTTATCCTAAAAAAACGTATCCTGACGTGTTTTGTTCTTTCAGATTCATTACAAAACTATAATCACATTCGGAACATACTTCGAGGAGGGATATGAATTCACTGTCGGCAATTATTGCGAAGCAAAAGTGGCGAAAGTGATCAGGCGCGCTTGAACATGATCTGGTTGATCGATGAACATACGCAGACTGGCAGTCTAAATCATACCAGGCAGGTACCGGGAAAAATCGGCAAAAGCGGCCCTCAATAACGAGAAAGTAAAGGCATCCGTCCGGTCCACCAGTTTTTTTCCCAGTGACCCGGTGGTTCAATCCGCCGCTGTCAATGAACACTCACACTCGATCACTATCGGAGTGAATTTTTAATTAATAGGGATGTGAATTCATCGATAAATTCATCAATGAATATATTGTCACTACTCATTTTATATCGTTAAGAGAACGATATGAAGTAGGCCTAAAATCGTGGGTAGATTTTTTTTTTTTTTTTTCTTTTGTAAATTCTCCGACAGTAGCGCCGCGGCGGCTGACACGCCGCAAACACCAAAATTTTCACTTTTACTAACAGAAACGCCACGTCGCTACTGCCGAAAATTACGGTAATAATAAAATAAAGTACTGGTGTTTCTAACACCTCTCAAGCGCTCTCGTGACCGTTTAGCCCTGAGCGCGCGCTCGTGAAACTTTGAGATAGACAGCTCTGAGCATCGAGATAAAAAGTCCGATCAGTAAATAAGAGCAAGATGGTACCTTCATCTGTTCTTGATAAAGAGTTAACTGCCACAGAAACTCGTTATGCTTTCAAACTTTCTGTTTTAAGCGTAATTATTTATTTTCCTATATTATAATATAGGGGGAGGCCATGGGCTTTCACTGAACCACAACTTCAGAAGTTAAGCAACACGACTAGTCACTGGATGGGTGGCCATCCGTGATTCACAATCTTCACCCCCCCCCCCCCCCGCTGGGGCCATCATACAGCAGTCGTTAATCCTAGTTCATCCACTCAAAATGGCGTCACTCAAGACGATTGTGATACTCTTATTATAAAGTGACTCTAGCTTGCCCGAACTCTATTATAAGATCTACAGGGTGACTATAATTAAAGTTAAGATTTCAAAAATCGATAAATTGAAAACTACTCGTCAGAATGACCTGATATTTTAGCAGAAGGTCGTGAGGCAATGGAATTTTGTTTTGCGAAGGGAAAAAAAATACTTCCAAAATCTGCCGATAGATGGCACTGGCAGGGTTCACATTGTCTGGAAATATGCAAATTACTAATATATGCCATGTGCACCGCAGACATAGCTGCCATAAAAATGCAGAGGACCAGCTCTTTGCTTGAATGCTTCATCATGACTGATTATGAAGGATCGTGTTCCTCTGCACATTGCTACTTCTGTGAAGCAGCTGTTGAGTGCTCATTTCAGAGATGCTAGGATCATAAGCCGCCATTTTCCAACAACGTGGACGCCACGTTTCCCCGACTTAAACCGGTGTGATTTCTGGCTTTGGGGGTACCTGAAGAATGTTGTTTACAGCGGGCGGATTGAGAATCTAGCCGACTTGAAGGCAAGCACCACACACCATATCCATTGCATCAGTACAGATACTCTCTGATCTGTTGTGGAGCATGCCATTTTGCGCTTCCAATTAGTAGCGGAATAAGGTGGAGGGCATATTGAACAACTTCTGCCTTAATCTCAGTAAGATGTTTGTTCCATGAAGCTGTTTTTTTGGCATTATCGCTGTTGTCGGTGTAAACATGTATTCTTGTCTTTTCGCTAATAAATTTTTTGTAAACCCCTGAACTCTATTGTTTCCTTTTGGTTAACAACATTTCTGTGTTTCACGAATCCATTTTTGGTTTTCCCCCCCGACATTACCCAGCCAGCGCCATCTATCGGCAGATTTTGGAACTATTTTTTTTCCTTCGCCAAACAAAATTTCATTGCCTCACGATTGTTCTGCTAAAACATCAGTAGTTTTCAAATTATCGATTTTTGAAATCGTAACTTTAACTATAATCACCCTGTATATTACTGAACTCACATAATCAAAGAAAATAGCAACCACAAGGAAGCAACCATGAGTAAATTTCAAACAACTACTGTTATCGAATCAATTGAACAAAAAAAATTGGAACACAAAAGCCCAGTATACTATTGTCCTCTGTGAAGACAACTCTGAACAACTATGAGAGTCAAACTACAAAGAAACTTTAATGAATGTCATGGGAAAAGTAATTAATTTTTAAGATGATCATTCATCAGAATTAAATGTATTTAATATGAGGGGTGGTTTTCAAGTAAGTACAGTTTTGATATAAAAATAAAAAAAGAATATTTTTTTAACATCTTATTTTTTATGTGAAAGCCTGAACCTTAAACTTTAAGGAAAATTTGTCATTAAAATGTATTGATTAGTGTAATGGAGATTTATGGTACTTCTTAATTCGATAACATTTTTTCCTCTCTGCAATTGGAGAAATGATAAATATATTACAGTAATAATGTTTCTTTGCATTTTAAACCAATAGAAGTATCTTCACTTTTTCAAGTATTAATTTCATTTATCTTAATTTTTTTTATGTTTTCATCATTTCCCAGGCCGATCTCTTCATCCACCATGGATAATAATTTTTCACCTAAAAAGCACACCAAAGTGCTGTTTTTCTTGATTTGTTAAACATGATGATGTTTTAAGGCTGGACATCATTCTACAAAAAGCATGATGCAAAAAACGACACCAAAAAGCGTTATGGAAACAGTTTTGCATTGCTGTTGCACGTTATGGAAACAGCTTTGCATTGTTGCACATTGTTGATGCCGGCTTGAAGTACACGTTGGCACTGAAAAGGTCACCTGACCATTGTCGTCTGAGCAACAATTTTTATTTAAATCTTTACTACAGGGTTATTCAAAATGAATGATGGAAAAAGAAAATATAGCACTGGCCTTTATAATCAAGATACTTAAAAAAGGCTATTATTAAATGAAAGGTAAACTCTACAAGTTTCATTTAGCAACGCTGAAAAATTCACCAATTCGAAAACGCTCACTAGAGGAATGTTTCAAGCACCTCGACATGTTACTGCAGTGGTTGTTGGGGCCAATAATGTGCCACTAATGCTTCCCCCCCCCCCTCCATCACCTGACCTAACGGCCTGTGATTTCTTTCTGTGGGGCTATGTGAAGAACAGAGTCTTCATACACCATTACTGCATGACTTACAGGAGATTTAAAGCAGCGAATTTCCCAAGCAATCGACAATTGGTGAAGGGGTGCTGGCACAGGTGTGGGAAGTATTTGAATATCGGGTGTGGGAAGTATCACAAAGAGTTCCCATATCTAAGAGGTGCGTTCAAGTTCTAAGGCCTCCTAATTTATTTTTGAAAAACTATTGACCCTAGAAAGCTGAAACTCCCGTGATCTGTCCACATAGTCAACCTTTACCCGTAGACATTTTTCACAATGCTGACGCCATGATTGGTAGGCAGCCACAAATGCTTTTTAGGAATCAGTTTTGTCTACTGGAAAATCGCTTATGCAAGAACAGAATAAAGCTTCTGCTCATCGAGTGGCTTTTCAGTAGGCAAAACAGACCATTATAGAAGTGTTTGCAACAGCGATGCAATCGTGGCGTCAGCATTGTGAAAGATGTGTACGGCTAGGGGTTGACTATGTGGACAAATGACAGGAGTTTCAGCTTTCTAGGGTCAATAGTTTTTCAAAAATAAATTAGGAGACCTTAGAGCTTGAACGCAACTCGTAGAGAAACTTGGAGAGTTTATCTTTCATGTGATATCCGTATTTTGTAAATATACTGATTCAGTATAATCAGTATTACTGGTCACAGCTACAATTTCTTTTGCATCATTCATTTTGAATAACGCTATATTATGAAATACAGGGTGGTTATAAAATAACGTGAGATATCCAGAGCCCTCTAGCAAATAAAGTATTGGATGGAACAATCAAATTTGATGGGCATCCATAGTAGACCATCGATTTCTAAAAAAATCAAAACTGGTTCCAAAAGTTGCCACCAATAAAATTTTGGTGCTGGAAAAGTCTATTAGTGTGAATACCAAATGATTAAATGGCAAACGACATAGCACACATCAATTTTATTAAAAACAAATGATTGTAACTTACAAAGTTCAATATGACTACCATCATGATGTTCCAAGAACTTCATATGATGCTCGACATTTTCCACGGTGCCTCGCAAGATATCAGAATTAATTCCTCACCTGTAACGTTATTCTATCTTTCAATGTTGCGATATTGGGAACATGTCATTGATACACAACACCTTTAAGAAATCCCCACAACCGAAAGTCACTAGGATTGAGATCGGGAGACCTCAGTGACCATACCGTAGGAAATGCATGACTAAGAGACTCTGCTGTCAGAGAAATGTTGCCGCAACACACACTGTACCTCACATCCAATGTAGGGTAGTGCACCATCCTACATGAATGTGGTCGAATCGAGGCATCCTCGTTGCTGCAGTTGTGTAACCACAAGTTCTGTAGCATATCAGCATTACTGTCAGCAGTAGTGGTACAGGTCACTGGTCCACTTGCACGATTTTCTTTGTAAAAGTGAGGACCCATGATAAAAGACATTACAAAGCCACACCACACCGACTTTTGGCAACTGGAGAGGCTCCTGCACACAAGCATGCGGATTATTCGCAGCCCAAACGAGACAGTTGTGTGTGCTAATACCACCGTTCAAATGAAAGTGTGCTTTGTCGCTCCATAAAATCTGCCACGGCCATGTACCACAATTTGCATGCGTGCTAAGAATCTCAATAAAAAATCCAATCAGGTGGCCACATCAAAGGGAGAAATTCTTGGACAGAAGAGATTTTATGCGGGTAAAACTTCAACATCTGATGCACGATCTTCCTCGATCACTGCTTGGTAAAAAATTATCTGATAAAAGCACGGTGAATTTGAGTTCATGGTTTTAAATTATCCAGCCTTTGTTCAATTTTTTCTAATAGTGAAATTAATATTCTGACCCTTTAGAACAATAATTAACCAGTCACATATTTTCATTCATAAATTATTATCGCTTTATTATGTACTTAACGTGTTAAACTTATTGTCGGTGATTCCTTCAAGCCCACTCTACTCCAAGGTGTTGTGATGTTATAGAATGCTCTTTTGCGCTATAGGTCGGGGATTCGTCGACAGAGCCAGGGCTGCTGCTGAAGAGTTACATTAAATTAAAAATGAGATTACTATAATTATTTACACAGTTCATTAATAAATTTATAAACATTTCATTAAGTATATAAAAATAATTTACTATGTAATATACTATGGGACACTAAAACGAAGTAGTTCGCAAACGTAGGCATTTCGATCTCAAACGTGGTTTATCTCAGTTTTTTTTTTCTCTTTGCATTTCTAAAGAGTTATCTTTTTTATACACTTATTAAAATTTTCATGCTAACTGTAAATTGAATCGCCTCTCTTTAATATCTATGAAATCGTCACAATTTGGTGAAACAAGAAGCCTCGTAAGAAGCAATAGGGCCACGTGATTAACCGCCGCAGGAAAAAAATTATATTAAGAAAAAAATAACATTCGTTGATATAATTAATTCTCCATATCACCCATATGGTGTGCACAAAAATAATGCTAAGCATATAAAGAGGAGGTAAAAGAAAAGACAAAAAAAAAACAAACATCGAGTGCTGAAACATGAACGAATGAAGAATGTTTAAGACTCACGGAAGTTGCTTAGTTTCATATTTGCTGAATAAAATTTAGTTTTAATTAAAATTCCTTAATAAATTATATTCACAAATGCACAGTTTTGAGTATTTTTGATGATTAAGTGCATTTTCAGAATAGACTGTTAGGTCTGATCCAGTGATGGCTACAGAAACAAAGGACAGCATGGCACGCCCAAAGGCAATGGGGCACTGAATGTTGAAAGCGGTTTGTTTTGACAGTAAAGCAACCACAGGAAACCACCACACACGAATACAAAAGGCTCGACTTGTCAGCTCGGAGGATAAAAAAAAGCATAAGGAGTAACGCAATAAACAGCTCGTCACGGCTGCCAACTAAACTGATGAAGTTAGTTAATATTTTAAATGAATGTACGTAGCAGTTTAACTAAAATGTTTACGCTTTAAATCACTCACGTCACAATGATAAGCTCCAATGAATACATAAGCCGCACATTGTTGGCATTTATTGGTTTCAGTTTCTTGCGTCGCGGGGTCAAGGGGCAGCGTGGCAGGGTCGAGGGGCAGCATGGCGCTGCGTCACGCTGATTTTGCCTGGCGACATCACTTCTGATCGCCGACAATGTGTACATTCCGATAGGCCTAATTCGCCGACGAATTTTCTACACTTTGAAACGTTGTTTTAATACAGATCCTAATTGGATTTTCCTGCAATTTCTAACCACTCTTCTGCTGAAATAAAAATAATACACAGTTGTAAATGAATTTATGTGATAATTCATAGAAACATCGAAAGGAAAATTAATTTTGACAGCAGCTAACCAAATGTGAAGAACGATCTTGAAAAAAAAAAAAAAAAAAAAAAAGACGTTCAGGACAAAATCGTAATATAATTACATTAATAATTAAGATTATATTACAATAATGACTTTAATTGTATGACTGAAAATTTTTATTTTAAAATAAATTTTAAATAACAGTCGTCAGAAACGATTTAATTTCACACATGTTCTGTATCTTTTCCCAAGGAAAAAGGCCACGAATCAGGAAGGCTTCTGCGTTAAATGTTTCGACACGTGCAATAAATGTTTTGCCAATACTTTAAATGTTTTGACAATACTTTAAATGTTTTGACAATACTTTAAACGTTTTGAAACTTGCTTTAAATGTTTCGAAGCTTGCTTTAAAGCGACTGCAAAAAGCTGTATTTATGCGACCACTGTTACCAGCTTGTCTTACAGTGCCCTCTTCTGATCCGCTGCTACTATGTACAGGGTTACAGGAAAAGTCGACCTAGATATTTAAGGACAGTATTATTTATGTCGTTGCCAATAGATTTGATCCTATAACCTACTATCCAAAAGTTAACCATTTTCTAGATATGTGACTTTTAAATTAAAGGGAAAAAAACATCGTTTATTGTTCTAATTTCAACATTTTTTTTTTTTTTTTAATTTCCAGACTGTAGGGTCCAATTTTTTTGCTCTTTTTATGTATGGGTATGCAAGTTTTTATAAAAATAAATAATAAAACTTGAAACAACTTGCACGTAGATGTTTTCACTAACAAGGGAATCCCACAGAGCCTATCCGCTTTAACAATGGAATCCTTGTATGTTAAAAATTTTTAGTTTTCGCAGTTTATTTTGAAAGAAACACAATTTTGCAAGCATCTATAGTAGCTTCAGATGAGTAACATATTTCAGTTTGGTGGAAATTGTGACATACATGTTCGAGGGATTACCTTGTAAGTGTTCCAAACTTTGAAGCACGTTTCTTGCACGTTTCTTTTATTTAAAAGTCACATATCTAGAAAACTGTTAACTTTTGGATAGTAGGTTATGGGATCAAATATATCGGCAACGACCTAAATAATAACTTCCTTAAATATCTAGGTCAACTTTCCCTGTAACCCTGTATAACTATCTGGCTTACTAGTGCTTATAACTGCATAATTCATATCGCTTTCAAGCTAAGAAAAATGGACTCCATAACCCAAGTTTGCTGTAGTTACAATTTACCTACAATAAAAACTATTTAAAACCTTGCTCTAACTTCTGAAATTGCATATGATCTTAAAACCAGCCTCTGTTGTGAAGATTGGTTTCTATTGGTGCCCAATACTCCTCAATTCTCCTTTTTAAGATTGAAGTTCCGTTTTGAGTCTTCAGTTATCTCCAGATGTTTTCCATATATTGTCATTTCTCTTTGTATTCAATTACCTCTCTGCTCTTCTTCAAATTAAAAGACTCTTGTATTTATTACAAATGCTTTTTAAAAGACTATTATTTAAGCTGTCAAATTCAGGCTTAGTTCTACTTCTCTAAATTATTTTTTTAAACCTTTGATTGCGTGATAAAGTTTTATTGTCATTTCTGTCCACTTTTCACAGCAACATAAGCACTTCTGTAGACTGTATGTTTGGTTTGGTTTGTTTGGTATTAACGTCCTTTTCAACTGCCATGGTCATTTCAGGACGGCGTTATAGGGGCCGCAAATTTTGCCTCGCAACGGTTCTTTAACATGCAGTCGGCAAACGACTACACGGGACCAACAGCTTTACTTCCCTTGCGAAGAAAGTGCGTGATCTCAGGATTTTCCCCCTGAAAAAATCCTCGTTGTCCCCTGACGGGGTCGAACCTGCATACTCTGGCATCAGAGGCGATCACACAACCCCTGAGCCATCGAGGCTGATGGAGATGGTAGGAACAGTAGCAATAGTCCGCATTCTGCATAGAGATCCGGACTGCAGTTACATCAACCACTTCCACAGGAGTTCAGAGCGATGGACGTATTCACAAAGCATTGGGCGAGAGATAAGCTTTTTAAAGCCTGCAGGGTGAAACGGATTTCAATAACCTGTTTATTAATAAATTCTCGAGGGAAAAGTCGCAAGAACCCGTGTCGGCGAACAGCAGCTACGGCAGCCATGATTCTCCATCCGAATCGGCGAAGACAACTACCCAGAATCCATAGCGAAGTAGATCACACCTGATTGGCTAGATCAAAAAGACGCCTGAAAATGACGCCTAAAAATCTAGCCATGCCAGATCTTGAAACGACGCGTGACCGACACCGAAACGACGCAGATGCTTAACAGACGCTAATTGGAAAACGTACGAGTTTTTCAAAAATTCCAAAAAAAAGACGCAGACGCCTAACCTACGCCGAACTGACGCTAAATGGAAACCGGCCTTTAGGCAGCAAAAATTTTTCTCCAATGGTACACTACTTAATAACGTCATTCGATTGGAAATGACAAGACACTAAAGAATAGTTATTTTACATTTTCTAAATACTATGTTCGAGAAAATCAATTTTTTGATTAAAATTTTGTATTGGGGGATGGGGGTTGCTTAAAGTGTGGATAAAAAAGGTAAAAAAAAAAATAGATGAACTCCGGGCTTCTGGAGCTTCCCTATATCTCCCTGGGGGAATTCACTTCTTGTTTAATCAGTTTTCCTTTGTATTCATCTCAAAATCTAAGAAACTTTTACTCATACATAAGTCAAGAAACAAAGAAACGGGATTTTTTCCAATCCGTTCTCATATAAAAAACTTAGTGGCTTGCAAGTGAGAGTGACATTTATCTATAAATATAAATTTCTCTATAAATATAACAAATAATAAATGGTTTCAGGCACTGTGCACTTTTCTTGAAATATTACATGTACTGAAATGTATGACAGAAGTATACAGTTAACCACTTCTATTAACGATAAAATAAGCGGTATTTATTGAAGTTCAGCTTATCTTCTAGGAATAAACATTTCTATTTAAGAAACACTTGCTATTAATAACATTAACTTCTATGAAACATATTTCTTATTTAATTAATATTTACTTCATCAAGAACCAAACTAAGTTTTGTGCTCCTTATTTCCTTCAATCACTGGATCCCTGTGAAGTATTACCAACGTCCTCGTGCGGGAGATCCACAATTTCTCTGCTCTTTATCTCTAGTTGGAGTAATAAATCCGCCGGTCCGCCAATAAAATATCGTTAAATAACGTTTCCAGAGAGTTATGACTATTTTCAAATGAAAACCTCGGAAAGTAAAAGTTAGTAGTGCTTTTCCCCGTATGAGAAATTGATGACAATCAATGGAAGGGCCAGAATTTGATTTAAATGAGTTCCATTTCACTAATCCAAACGGCATCCTTAGTATTACTTCATCTCTAACATTATGGATGAAAATATATATAACAACTGAGTGATGAGAAAATGAGACTTTTTTTTCATTTTAAAACGAAAATGAAGCGATTCTATATCCCTTTTCCCCTGACCTCCAGTAAATAACATTCTTATCCTCAGTCATTAGTAAAGAATAGATAGATAGAATAATATATTTCTTACTTTAGCGAATCAATCATCAAGGGAGTAAATGTCCACGTTTATAGATGTCCATTTGCAGGTAGCGACAGCATATTTTTAATTCACTGACTTAATTAATTCAAGTCAATGCGTAGCTTCACTACCTTATTCACTTACGTACATTTTACTCCTGTCAACCATGACCAGAAAATTAACGGAAGAATTGCCGGAAGTTGATTTGATTGTTGGCGAGCAGTATAAGCCGACGATTGCCTAATGACAAGCTGTGCTAGGACTTGTTCAAGCTCCGCTACGTTCAATGAAGAATTCAATTCACTTGTGTGATTCACTAACATAGTTAATTGGAAGAATTAAAGAATGACTTAGTGTTAAAAATTATAAAAGTAAAAAAAAAATTATTTTTGATATTAAATTTGAAATGTTTCATTTCATTTATTCTATCATAGTCCGAATAATACAATAAAAGTCGCTTACTTAGTATATTTCATACTGTAGTAGCTCTGGATTGTTAAATAGCAATTTAGTTTTTGTAAAAAAAAAAATATTCTGTGAAAAAATTTTGTAAAAAAAGTGAATGCGGAACCATCTTCAAGTTGTTTGAAATAAGACCCGATTTCCGGCACACGTTGTTGCTTAGCAACGTTGACCTACTAGAAATCTTTGTGATCGACGGAGCCGCCACAGATGAAGAGAAATTTCTTATTCCTCTGTGGACGGAGCCTTCATTAGGCTCAAATACTGTTTACATGCTGATGATACAGTCTATTTCCAAGCATTTTTAAAAGCTATATATTGGGCTCATATTTTTAATAACGTCAAAATACTCAAGTAGGTCCCATTAAAAAGTGATAAAAATTATGTTTTGTGTTAAAATCTACATATTGTAGACTTGTTACTCCCAGAACGTGAATAATTAGGTTCTAAGTGGTTAATATTAACAATGGATGAAGAAATACAGGATACTTCGCTCTTCTACTTTACTCAGCCCACATCTCCTTGAGAACAGGATACCAGAGGTGAATTCAGGAAGGTAGCTGGCTCGCTACGGCTAGGTAGGCTAGCCCGAGGCCTGTTAGTCTCAAATGCCTCGGTAGCCTAGCCTTTTTCTTGAACGTGTTTGCTAGGCTACGCTAGCTCTGCCCGTCCATAGCCGGCTACGTTTTTAAGGCTGGATTCACAAGGACACGCTATACACGGATGCGCGCGTTCGCAGGGAAGCGACAGACAATCATTCCGAGAGAAATCTGGACCGCTGAACGCGTGAGGGACGCGGAAAGATTCTGATTGGCTGTCACTTCACCGCGAACGCGTATAGCGCGTCCTTGTGAATCCAGCTTAAGTGAGCTTCTCAAAAGTTGGCTTCGTTGATCATTTTCAAGATGGCTGCGCCCACTGAAGCAAACGTTCATGAAAATATGATCGAAACACGAGTTATTGTCGACGGACGTGAATTTATTTTACACACAAGCGACGAGATATTTACGGCTAAGTCAAGGAGAGATTGTAGTATTGAATATTTTCTTACTTCTTAGTCTTAAGGTTCACAACAAAATGTTTAACTTTTATTTTGAGATAATTAACTTGTCGTTGATTTTATTATTGAATTAATAAACAATTAGAGCTTGCAACAGAAATTAATCAAAGTAAAGCAGAAATTTTTTATTCTTTCCCATTTTTTTCATCCTTTTTTCATCCCTTCATTGTTTCTCTTCGATTTCGATCTTCGGTGGCTAGGCCCTAGTCTAGCAATGGGCCTAGATCGTTCAAATACGCTACGGCTAGAGCGCAGTGTATCACGTCACGGCTAGGAGGCGAAACCTCTAGCCATAGCGAGCCGGCTATAGATATTGCCTCTTAGCCGTCACGTGATACACTGCGATATAGCCGTAGCGTATTTGAACGATCTAGGCCCACTACTAGACTTGGGCCTAGCCATCAAAGATCGAAATCGAAGAGAAACAATGAAGGGATGAATAAAAGGGTGAAAAAATGAGAAAGAATAAAAAATTTCTGCTTTATTTTGAATAATTTCTGTTGCAAGCACTAATTGTTCATTAATTCACTAATAAAATCAATGACAAGTTGATTATCTCAAAATCAAGTTAAATATTTTATTAGTTATACAGAAGTAAGAAAATATTCAATACTACGAGGCATGTTTATTAAGTAAGTACCGTTTTGCGATTCCGCCGCCGCAGCGCTACGGTCGGCGTTCCGCGCATGCGCGCTGGTTAACTACATCTCTTGTCTACGCACTGACGCCATTACAGTCTGATTCTTCATTGTATACGTTGTTTACTGAGTGTTTAAGATGCCTCCGACAATCGTGAGTCCCGCCGATTGTGAAGTACGGGCTGTTATACGATTTCTTAGTGCTAAAGGCGTAAAACCGATCGATATTCATCGTGAGATCTGTGAAGTGTACGGACAAAACATTATGAGTGATGGAATGGTAAGGAAATGGGTGAGAGCACTTAAAGATGGCCGCACAAATGTGCATGATGAAGAACGGAGTGGGCGTCCTTCGGTCGTTAATGAAGATTTGGTGCAGAAAGTGGACGAAAAGGTGAGAGAAAACAGACGCTTTACAATTTCATCATTGTGCGACTGCTTTCCTCAATATTCTCGTAGTGTTTTGTATCGCATTGTGACCGAGAACTTGAATTACCGGAAATTGTGTTCACGTTGGGTTCCAAAAATGTTGACGGATTTGCACAAAACCCAACGTTTAGGCAGTGCATTGACTTTCCTTGAGCGGTACCACAATGAAGGTGAAGATTTTTTAGACCAAATTGTTACTGGTGACGAAACATGGGTGGCCTACGTCACACCAGAATCGAAACAACAATCCATGGAATGGCGACATTCATCATCACCCAAAAAAGTGAAGTTTAAGCAAACAATTTCTGCCCGGAAAATCATGTGCACAGTTTTTTGGGACAGAAAAGGAGTATTGCTAGTGGAGTTTCTGCCTCGTAATGAGACAATCAATGCAGCGTCTTATTGTGAGACATTGAACAATCTGCGTCGTGCAATCCAGAACAAAAGACGTGGCAAGTTGAGTAAGGGTATCGTTTTGCTGCATGACAATGCCCGTCCACATGTGGCTAATCGGACCAAAGATCTCATCAAATCTTTTAAATGGGAAACTCTAGATCATCCTCCATACAGCCCTGATCTGGCGCCCAGCGACTACCATTTGTTCCTGCACTTGAAGAAACACCTGGGTGGTCAGCGTCTTCAAGACGATAACGAAGTCAAAACATTTGTGATACAGTGGTTAACAAGTCAGGCGGCAGAATTTTATGAGGAGGGTATTCAAAAACTGGTGCCACGTTATGACAAGTGCCTCAATATTCACGGAAATTATGTAGAAAAGTAGATTAAGGTACAGGCTTTCATGTAAAAATAAAATTATTGCGATATCTTTGCACGTCTTTTTTTAATTCCAAAACGGTACTTACTTAAAAAACATGCCTCGTACAATCTCTCCTTGACTTAGCCATAAATATCTCGTCGCTGTTGTGTAAAATAAATTCATGTCCGTTGACAATGACTCGTGTTTTCATCATAGTTTCATGAACGTTTGCTTCAGTGGGCGCAGCCATCTTAAAAATGACCAATGAAGCAAACTTTTGAGAAGCTCGCTTAAAAACCTAGCCAGCTATGGACGGGCGGAGCTAGCGGAGCCTAGCGAACGCGTTCAGAAAAAAGGCTAGGCTAGCCCACCTAGCCGTAACCAGCCGGCTACCTTCCTGAATTCACCTTAGCTGATGCGTCAAGAGAGATCCTTTGTTTATAAGTTAAGTTAGCGATCTGTTAAGGGACCCTGAATTCTGTCAAAAAGACTTGAACCTTTTGGCCCATATCACATTTAGGACACATTAAAGGCCTTGTAACGGTGAAATGTTTCTTGCTATGTTACTGTTAACGTAGCGCTTCCCAACTCAGTATCGAAATCTAGCTCTAATTACCCCAGTGTCTACTTACAGCTTATCCTATCTGGCAAAACTCTATATATTCTGCAACGTGACACTTACCTTGTAGTTAATACCAGCGCTACCTACGGCAGCAAACAAAATTACCTATGGCCTATGACTTAGAAATGATTGTATAGTGGTACAATATTTAGAATGGCAAACTAATTTGTAGCTTTATCACCCATTGCTGATTATCCCCAATTTTGCATCCTCTTTAATACCTTCCCCTCCTATTAGGTCTAAAACCCCGAAATAATGCGCACTGAGCAAACAACTGGCTTATGACATATACATAAATTTTATTAAATAAAAGAGAATCTTAAAGCTAATGAGATGATTATTACTAAGGAATTGAATAAGAATAACAATATTTTGTCTTTGCAGGTGAGTTCAATTTCCATTTAGTCTTTCTTTATTTGCCACCATTGGTTTGGAACTGAGAAGAAGGTGCCCATTGATTGTATAAAGTAAAAACCCATGATAATAGAAGTAGAGTAAGATACATTGCTTCTGACTCCCTTTCTTTCTTTCTTTCTTTCTTTCTTTCTTTCTTTCTTTCTTTCTTTCTAAGTTTCTAAAAAAATCATTGACGACATTGTCGAAGTCCATTTTATCTGTCCCTACTTCTCTGAACAGTATGGCAAGATTTCTCAAAGTGGCTATTTCCCTTTTTAAAGAAGTGACTTATTTGTAAGCCATAGCAAATAGGCTTCCTTCTTTGCCTTGACAGCTTCTTGGTTTTCACCATTCCATCATGCAGTCCTTTTCTCAGCCACTTACGACCACTCGTGCACACTTTTTGCCAAACTTTCATGATTTTCACCGAAAGTCACCCAAATGGGTGGATTTACACTTTCGTGCCTAGAATGAATTTTTTCAGTGAAGAGGTAAATTCCTGTCTTTCGGATTTTTCTTAGAATGGATAGTCCCTTCACTCTATATTGTAGTGATTCAGTTATTATTTAACCAATTTGGAGGTTTAATTTAGCTTTTTGAGGTTGTTCTGTTTACTTACAAGGACTTGTACTACTAAACTAATTCCGACTGTCATTAATCACTCATTATATTCACTCATGATATGTTGTTACGAGTGGTTTGATATATTTCATGCCATATCTTAGCATTGAAAGTTTCAATAGTACCATTTGGTACCATTAGAATACGTACTGTTAAACTAATTACGTAAATGTAAGAAAACAATTATACTCTTGTATCAGAATTAATCGGTCATTACAGGCAAAATATTTCAGCAATTAACCATGACTTGCTCTAGTTCCGTTAAGCGGTAATTGAATCTAGTAGTTCAGGTTAAACCACACGTGGATAGTACTTCAAGGTTGCTCTTAATTTAATGGGAGGTCAAATGTCATTTAAAGCTAACTACTGAGTTCAAGCTTGCAAATTATGACTATTACGACACGCTCAAATCGCAGGGCCCTTAAAGATTTATCACTGAAAGCACTTATCTGATTCGATGTCATTTATTGATGCTCTGGCCAGAGATCTTATCTGCGTCGACAAGTTGCGAGGCTCCAACCTCTTTCGAATGCTCGCCGATTGCACTTCGTTGTGGGTCTGCTACCCTGCACTTCCTCGTCTCCTCTGCTGTTCGGCGCCTCTGAGTCGTTGTGGCCTCAGCACAAGCCAGTTCTTCTAGGTGCTCCTCGTGGCTGCCTCCTCCCGTACGGACGGTGAGCGAGGCGCCAACTCTCGCCACACGATACCCCGGCCAGGCTCGCCACATGCAGCTCCGACTGCACTGCTCGACCTGTGGATATCAGCCTACGGATCTGCGCCGAGATTTACGGTGCCACCAACACTTGGGCAAGTGGTGTGTCTTAGGCGTCGCAGTGCAGCGTGGGCCAGACATTGTAGGGAGCCTCCCCTTACACTCGCTCTCCTATCTGGACCACCTGCTTCCAACCGCCGAGCGCTGTACCCTACTCGTACACGCAGACCCGATACTCGAGTCGACGCACTCACTCACCTCCTACGGTCTTCTGCAACGCTGGCCGTCGCTCTCCGTGTCATTCCATTCGTGGTCGGGGCGTCCTGTCGTCTTTCTTATTCGGTTTCTGGTTCTCACTCGTAGGCTTCACATCCTTCACTATCTCCGGAACAGAAAGGGGGCAATTGTTGCATGTCAAGTTGCGCCTGTCTCCTCACACTGCTTAGTTGTCTGCTCTCTCTTGTTAGCATTCAACGAAGAAAAACTTCACATAACTTGTATGTCTATTCTCTACGACTCCTCCCGTGGAACTATCTATTTACGTTCTCACTTTTTCTTTGCTCACTCCCTCTCATTCAGTATTGTCAAAATTTCCTGGAACGGACTCCATGTTTCTCATGGGATGTGACCGTTGTCGTGGTGATCGCTCTCCACCCGGATGCCCTTTCCCTCCCACTCACCTTCTCCTTCGCGCCAAAAGTTTTGGGAACAAAGGAGTACAAGTTTGTGAGCGGGAAAATTGATCAGCACAAAGAGCGACACCAGTACGTGTCCACATTGTCCACGTGCATTCTATCTTTTTTGTACCTCCAAGTGTTTAAAAGAAATAAAAATGATTTTTTAATGAATAGTTCTCATAAGCCTCCCGTTTGCTCTGTGCTAATAAATTACCGTAGCTATTAATTTTCTCCCCCCCCCCTGTGGGGGGTGGCGGCCTGGACAGTCACTTCCATAAAACTAGGGCCTAAACGAAGTTTGTCTCTGTCTATGATTGATTCGTTTCTAATTATCTGATCCGAAATAATACACAGGCGCGCATCATATCTTAATGAATGCGCGTCTGTAGTGTCGGGGCATGCGAGTCATTACGGAAGAGTAAATGGCCCACACGTCCCGTCACAGCCTCAAAAAGGAATCTACCGCTGGCTTGGCTGAGCTGAAGTTGAGCGCAGGACCTTCTTCAGAGTCCTTTCGTATCGCAACTACCCTACAGGCTAAGGTCAAAAACTCTTACCGGTGAGAAGAGTTAGTGCTTGGTCAGTCAGAAATCTGTGAGAAAACTGTGATGTCATTTTAACGCGGTCAAAAACTCCAGTTAGTGCTGCTATTGGATGACCCCTGATTAAGGTCAGCAGTGATTTGATGCACAGTTGCCCTTCTGTTATCCTTTACCAGTCGTGACAGTCTCCATTCTGTCCAATCATCAAGCATCCGCGGGCGGCCACAACGCGAGCGTTCATACCCCGTCTTCCGGCTAACCGTCCAGTCTTTAAATACTTTAACGATGGCTGCTCTTGAACACCCCACAAATGCTGCTGTTTCACTGATACTCGCTCCATAGCTCCGAGCACCTACAATCATCCCGCGTTCGAAGGCTGTTAAATCGCATCGTTTACCCATAGTTGAAGAATGGAACACGTCTACTGTTGTCGACGACACTTAGCTTTCCTTTTTATATTGGTCCGGCCCGCTAGCAACATTGTGGCGACGTTCGTGCACGCATTTGCATAAACATGTCAGGTGGTCATAATAATATGCTCACTCAGTGTATATTTATTTTCAGATGAAGCAATCTTTCTAAAAATGTTGTAAACTATTATACAAGAACTTAAATATAATATCAGACTTTTGAGAAGTAAAAAAAATTTAATATTTTCTTTAAACTATTCTCTATATGGAAATTTTTAAAACATTCATTTATGATATAGCTGTTTATTTAGGTGGTTTTGTTTAATGTAAATACATGTATATCAAAACTAACTATACATTGCTGGATTCAGCAATAATATTTCAGTAAAAATAACATTTTATTTCAGTAAAAATATTAGTTTTATTTTATCTTAAAAGCATTTTTTTTTATTAACAAAAGAAATTTTTAATTAACATTTGAGGTATAATAATCTGATATTAAATTTAAAACTCATTTTCTTCTAAATTTTACAATAAACATATGTAAAAGAAAAAGAAAAAATTTGTAATGAAAGTGTATGTATTTGAATTTTAAAAAATTAACATTTTAGCTTTTGAAAAGTTTTTTTAATTTTAATCTGTGATTAAATATAATTTTGGTTTGCTAATTTTGAAAATGAATTCAGTTTTCATCCATCATGCCGGGATTTTTCAATAATGCAAATTCTACATGCACTCCTATTTAATAATCGAAATTTAAGCCAGAGTCAAACTTTAAATTAGACTTGAAATAACCCATCCGACTTGTATAATCGTCTTTGTTAGATTTTTGACACTCATCTCTCTCCATATTTTTGTGACATAGTCCATCGCTGATTTTATATACGTGATTTTTAATAAATAATAATAAGAAATAAATTTTAAAACTATTTTTATTGACTGCCCAAGCGCAGAATGGAATAATTGGGCTCTAAAGAATTTCTACATTTAATACTGTCAGTTTTCATAAAATAACAAGTAAAATGAGCATGCCGTTTTGCGAATAAACCTTGCGTGATATCCCAAAAGAGTTATAAAATTTGAAATGAGCATGTTGAAATTAGTAAATATTCACTGGAAATTTTCTTGACAATAAACCATCACAGACCTGTTTAAACATTCAATATTTATAAAGACAAAGTAAATATAACCACAACTAAAATTAAGTAAAAAGAAAAATACAACCTAATCCTATAAACCTGTTTAAACATTCAATATTTATAGGATTAGGTTGTATTTTTCTTTTTACTTAATTTTTGTTGTGGTTAAAGAGTTATTTACTTTGTCTTTATTTATCATATCCACATTTTCTTCCCATTTGTATATTTATTTCTGGTTTCCCCAGGAGTTTATACTTTTATAATATTTATAAATCTAGATAATGTCAATTTATAAAACCATAATATTTGGTTAATAGATTGATATCTTGATGAATTTTAAAATTTGAAGTTATTAAATTAGTTGTTTTCCATCAATAATTAATTTCCAAAAGCTAAAAATTCATTAAATTTTTTCTTATTCAAATACATGCATTTTCATTAGAGATTATTGCCTTTTCTTTTATATATGTTTATTCTAAAATTTAGAAGGAAATGAATGTTTAAAATTTACTTGTCATTAATATACCTCAAATGTTTATTAAAAATTTGTTTTGTTAATAAAAAATTATTTTATAATAAAATGAGATGTAATCTGTTCATGTTGTTTTTACTGAAATAAAATATTGCTGAAACCAGCAATGTATAATTATTTTTGGGACGCTATACATATTTTTTGAGATATTTATATTAAAAAAGTCAACTGTAAAATTAAGAGCTATATCATAAATGAATGTTTTAAAATTTTCCAAGCAAAGAATAGTTTACAATTCAAGATCATAATGCAGTCCGTGTGTTCATTACACTATCCACTCTGAAATGTTTGCCAAAACATGGTGGGTTTGTACCACATGATATAAGGAGCCAATCAAATTGTCCCGCCACCCACCCATGGCCACTCTTGATTATAAAGGCTCTCTAGGTGCGCTTTGATGGTCGTGCCCTCAGGTGAAAAAGAGGGGAATTACTTGACTATGTGTACTCTGCAATGGAAAAACAGTGTATTTGAGCTCCAAAATTAATTGGAAAAAACAAAATGAAAGTAAAAAAAAAAAAAAATAAGTAGAATGTATTTTAAACCTTTGCCATGTATTTTAATCAATCTTGACGTAGGCCCGAATAACAGCTGGGTATAACGTGTGGCTTGAGTCTCTGAAAATGTCTCAAAACGGAATTACAGTTGGTCGTAAACGCGAGTCCAGAGGGCGAATGAACTCGCCAGATGTAAGCCACGAACGAGGTGGCTTAGCGAGTAGAGTCCAATTTGGAGAGTCCATATCAAAGCAATCAAAATGGCGGACTCGCATCGCACAGTGGAAAATTTCCACATGTTAAGCACTTTTCATCTTCGCTTCGAGTAATTAACATAGTACAGGATGAATATTATGAATGACGCTGATCATCTTAAATTAAAGAAACTCCATATTTCCTTCAAATATATGGGATCAGTACATACGGTCATTGCGTGTCGATTCTCACCCCCTCCCCCAGCATGTTTGCTCTTCTCTCCTTGCTTCGCTATATATTGGCTCTCGCAGTTTCTTTCGTGTAATCTTTTATTACAATTTTTATTACAAAAATGAAACTCCAAAAAATAACCAATTTTATTACATTAATAAGAAATAAACATCAATGTTCATAATAATAGTAATAATAATTATAATACCAATAAATGTACACAATGTTACCTAAATAGCCGTAGAAATTCATAAGTAAATGCAATAAAGTGAAAACTAACGCAGGCTGCAACATGAGTACATTATTGAATTATAAATATTTTATAAGTATTATTTTTATTGTATATATACACTGAGTGGCCAAGTTATGACGACCCCCTTAATACGACGGCCTCCTTTAGCTCTTATTACTGCTTGCATTCTTTGTGGCATGGATTCTATGAGATGTTGGTAGGTTGTAGGAGGAATTTGAGACCAACTCTGAAGAACTGCACCTTCCAATTCCTGCAGATTTGATGGTGCTGGATCCCGCTGCCTGATGGCCCGTTCGATCTCATCCCACAAATTCTCAATGGGATTGAGATCTGGCGATTGTGCAGGCCAACGAAGCGAGGTAAACTCTCCGGCATGTTCTTCGAATCATCTGAGGACGATGCCAGCCTTATGACAAGGAGCATTGTCCTGCTGGAAGTATCCATCGCCGTCAGAGAACACCATTAACATAACGGGATGTACTTGATCTGTGACAATACTTAAATAATCTTGGGCATGCAGAGAAATCAAAGGACCCAAACAATGCCAAGAAAACATCCCCCAAACCATAATACTGCCGCCACCAGCTTGAAGTGTTGTGGCGATGCAGGTGGGGTCCATGCTTTCGTGTTGTTTTCTCTGTATTCTAATCCTGCCATCTGCATGATGCATTTGAAATTGTGACTCATCGGACCACATGACCCTTTTCCAGTCATCTACTGTCCAATCCTTGTGCTCCTTGGCGAACTGGAGACGTCTGCTCTTGTTCAAGGCTGACAGTAGAGGCTTTCGAACTGGTCATCGGCTTCCATAGCCTAAACGGTGTAATGAGCGGCGAACAGTTCGTTCAGAGGCGGTCTCAGTTTGTCCTTGATTAAGATTTGCCGCTATTTGACGCACTGTTGCTCTTCTGTCGCCCTGGACAACTCTGGCCAATCTCCTTTTAGCTCGAGCATTGAGGAGCCTGTGATGACCACATGCTTGACGTTGATAGCTGATTTTTTGCTTGGTAGTCCACTCTCTGTTAACATTAATAACTGCTGCTCTTAGACACTTCACAAGTTCAGCTGTTTTGCTGATACTGGTTCCGACACTGTGCGCGCCGACGATCATCCCGCATTCAAACTCTGTTAAATCACGTTTTTTGCCCATATTGTTGCAAAAAACACAGTACAACTGGTGGTTCACATCACCTGCGTTCCCTTTTTATAGCTATCTAGCCCTCTAGCGGCAGCGCTGTGACGCAATAGCTCATTTGCCTAAAACTGTCAGATGATCATAATAATTTGGCCACTCAGTGTATATATATTGCCATTTAGAAAATAACAAAATGTAATTTGATATTTAAATAATAAATAAATAATTTATTATAAGTAATGTGCAAAATTGCACTCCGTTTATAAAGCATTTCTTAAGGGGGATAGCGGGGGGATACGATGTGAAAAATCGAATTTTGGGTCAAAAAAATCAAAAAATATGAAACTTTTTTTTTCCTACCTTTAACTCGTCTACTTTCGATCTGTGTAGGTGATTTCACAAATTCTTCAATATTTTTTGTAAAAATAATTTATTTCTAACCCCCCCTCCCACTTATTATTGACGTTTTACCTCTGATACACACAATTCCAAATATAAATTATTTAAACTTAAGGATTTTTATATAAATCTGAACATAAATTTGCTGGTTTCCCTAATGTTGGAATTATGATAGGAAAAAAAATAAACCAAGAATATCGTCCCCAATAACAATTTCACAAGCTTTTATAAAAATTTAAGAAAAAAATAAATGACGTTGTTATGTCTATATCTAATTAAGTATGATCATTTAAAAATTTTGGAATTGGAATTTAAAAAGCCTATTTTATAATAAAGAAACAATAAGAAATTTGACAAGGGTTAAACCTAAAAAAATCCAATGGTTTCTGAAAAAATTCGATTTACACAGACAGTTTAATAATAAGAAATGCATCTGTGTTCAGAGGGATAAACTGATTTAAATAAAGAATAATGAAATAATTAGTCATCACTTAATTCAAGTACTATATTATCAAATAATTTCGGATTTAACTCACAATATTATAAAATAAGACAAACAAAATTTCTTTTTCCACAACATAAAATGAAATAGTTATCGAAATTGCATTTGCCTTTCCATATTTTCATTATATATATTGTAGAATAAGAGATTTTGCTTGTATTAATTTATAATATTGTATCCGATATCAAATCATAATATAGTACTTCAATTTATATATCTACAGATTTAATATACAAATTATTAATTAATTAAGGAAAAATAGTTTTTATATCTGTTAAAATTTCGATTTCCTAAGCAGAAAAACTTCAAAAACAACTTTTTTTAAAAATTTTTTACATTCCTCCGTACATTTTTTACTTTTTTTACAAACCACATGTCCAGCATACGTGGATCTCGGCCGTGTCACCGTTGCTATGACTACACAAAGGTTTCCAGAGAACACTCCTACAAATTTGCGTCACAAGCTGCTTGAGCTGTAGTTCACTTAAGCTGGTGTCTGTAGGGTAGTTGTGATACGAAAGGACTCTGAAGAAGGTCTCGCGCTCAATTTCAATCAGCCAAGCCAGCGAAAGAGCCCTTTTTGAGACCTTTATGTGTGATGCGGGCATTAATATTTCATTCACATTTCATTCATATTGCATTGATTAAATACAGAGGAAAAAAAAAAAACAAATATAGAGAAAATATGTTATATTAAAAAAAAAAATTTTTATTTAAAACTATTGAGAGATGTGCAAGCGAAAAATGTAAAAATTTTCACAAAAAAAAACCCAAAAAGAAACGGGAAAGCAGACGAAACGTAATTCCCATGGCATTTCCATGACAACGAAACATAGTTCCCCTCTTTTTCAGGTGGCCGAGAGGGCTAGGGCATAGGCTTTCTAGTTCTTGAGTCCGCCTGGCCGTAGGTTCAAATCTCGCCGTGGGCATGGATGTTTGTGTTTGTCCCGGGCTGCGTACAGATATACCGTAAATCCTCTACTATAATGCGACTCCACTTTTTCGGTCCAAAAAACCAGCAAAACTGCTATCCTCTTGTAAAATGCGATCCCCAGCTTTGACTCCTCTTGAGAAATAAAATGTGCAAAAATATACAGATAAAAATCTTTATTTTTAAATTTTTAAATAATCTGGATCTTTACAATTCAAAAACCTTCAAAATCCGATTCATCTGTGTCTTTCTACATTGATAGGGAAAGCTTTCCCACTCACACATCGACTTTATCAATTTTCTTAATAAAAAAAACAAGTAATCTTTATTCAGTTTAATATTTTTCATAACTTCACTGCGTAAACTTTCTTGTAAAGTTTGGAAGTTCAAGGCAGTTTGGAAGTATAGCGATTTTTGGAAGTTAGTTAGTTTCATATTACGGTACCGTAGGCGAGGAGAAATTCGAATAAAAAGTGAATTAATGTATTGTATAATGAACTGGACACTGAAAATACAGTATAATCTCGATAATCCGGACATAGTGAAATCCGGACAACTTGATTATCCGGACAGATTGTCTGGTCCCGTTTTCATTCAATGTAAAATAATATAAAATACCCTCGTTAATCCGGACAACTCTATATTCCAGACACTGGACAAGAATTTCTAATTCTTCCCATTGAAGTGGCACTCATACATCCGGACAAGCTAGGTATGTGTCAAAAAAAAATAATGTAGTAATTCATTTAATACAGTACTGCAATGCTTTAATTTGACCACTGACTAAATGCTCCACGATCTTGAGAATGTCACAGAAAAAGATGATTTTCATAATCGAAGAAAAAATTGATCTCTTCAACGATTATGAGAAAGTTAAAATTACTGTTCGAGATTTGGCCATCATGTACAGTATTGGAAAACATACAGTGTCGGACATATTAAAAAAAGAAAACATTATGAAGAAGAATATGCTACCTCAAACATTAAGATAAAGAATCTTAAAAGGTCTGGGAACACAACACAATTAAATGAACTTGTATACAAATTTGTTATGAAGGCAAACACCTTGAATGTGCCAGTGAGTGGACCAATTATCCAAGCTAAAGCTATTAAACTGGCAAAAGAAATGGGACTTACAGATTTCAAAGCATCAGAAGTTAGGCTCAGAAACTTTAAAAAAGGTACAATATTCGATTTGGAATCCACTGCGGAGAATCGAGTGGCACTGACATTTCAACATGTGACGACTGGAAATCTCGACCGAATAGCTTGACCGAAGAAAACTTGGATATTCAAAGAATCGAAAGTCAAAGTATACAGAGTGAATACCCTCTGATTCGTTAGATTGTTCAACTTTTTTTGCATAAATAAACTATTCACTCTGTACACTTTGACTTTCGATTCTTTGGTTGTCCAAGTTTTCTCGCTGAAAAAGCTGCCGTTGTCAGCGAAATGTACATACGTACGAGGAATTGTGTTTTCGTCTTTTATTTCTCTGTTTTAGGTAACCATTGTCCACAGTTTCTGGCTTGTCTAGTGTATGTGAATGTATACTGTTTCTTTAAGAGAATACTGTACCTCGGGCACTTCTTTATCCTGACACTCAATAATTGGGACAACTTTTGAAAGTCCCAACAATGTCCGGATTATTGAGGTTATACTGTACAATGTAATTAATGTATAATACACGGTAAATTCGTGTGAATATCATCAGCACAGAAAGCAACTTCGACAAAAGCAACTGCCTCCACTTCGTCGAGGCAGTTTGGAAGTTTATAGTCCTACATTGATAGGGAAAGCTTTTCCACTCGCACATCGACAAAAAACACAACAGTATATCAGTTTTCTTAATAAATAAACAAGTAATCTTTATTCAGTTTAACATTTTTCATAACTTCACTGCATAAGCTTTCTTGTAGGCTTTGGTTCAAGGCAGTTTGGAAGTAGCGATCTTTGGGAGAAGTTGTTCTCGTATTAGATGTTGGCGGCGAGAAATTCAAATAAAAAGTGAATTAATTTATTGTATAATAAACTAGACACTGTATATGCTGTCTAATTAATCTATAACACACGGTAATTTCGTTGTGAATTTCACCAGGACAGTAGTTCAAAATAGTTTGGAAGCAGAGACCACCAATATTGACTGTCTCTATTTGGAAGTAGCGATCTTTGTATTAGATGTTGGCGACAAGAAATTCAAATAAAAAGTGAATTATTTATTGTCCCATGCATTATTCGTTAAAGGAATGTTTGAAACGTTTAATCGATTTTTTTTTGTAAGCAAAATTCTGAGATATTTAACATTGAAGCTGAAGAGTATAAAACCAGCAGGATAAGATAACGTAAATCAATAAAAGATGTATATTATACGGTAATTTCATCAGGACAAAATCCCCTCCAGACAAAACCTCCTCCAGCTGCAGTCGTCGTTGGAGGGCTGATATTTATCCTTTTGTATAATAAGATCCAGCAAATTTAGGTGCTTTTTTAGGCCAAAATTATTGGCATTATAGTAGAGGATTTACGGTAACTTGTGTAAAGGCGCAAAATGACCTTAGTAGTCGATGCCTAAATTTCCAGAAACGCCCTCCCTCTTTTTCACCAGGATCGCTGGCATGTCAGGCGCAACCGCTCACACCCTCTAATGTCGTATCTGTCTACTCTGTAATCTGTGTCCATACTAGGTCTTAGGAGGCCACGGATAAGTGGCTCCCTCTGACGGTTAAAAAGAGGATAGTGTAGAAGGACATGTTCAACAGATTCCTTGGCACCACATGCATAAAGGTCGGATGATGAGAGTTTCAACTTGTGCAAAAAAAATTTTAAGCGAACGTGACCACTTATAAGTGTAAAATGCACAGATTTTTGAGAAGTGAGCCACCTGGGGGTGAGCGCATTAATCAATCCAATGTCAGGAATGAGGAGTTTATAGTGTTTTCCTATAGTTTCAAGACACCACAGTTGGTTCCACCGTTCTATAGCGTCTTTGCGAACGCACACTTAATTAACTTAAAAACACAGATCTCTCTTGATGCATCAGCTGGTCTCCTGTTCTCAGGGAGATGTGGGCTGAGTAGAGAAGAGTATCCTGAGGTATCCTGTATTTCTTCATCCATTGACGAGCTGGCACGAGTCAAATTAGTTGATTTCATTCCACTTCTAGCCCAGTTGGCCAGTTTATCAGCTAGTTCGTTTCCATGAATACCTTTGTCACCAGGTATCCACAGAAACTGAATACAATAACCACTATTAGAGAGTGTATGTATTAAGTCACTGACATAAGCAAGTGGTTCGTTATAAAACCAACGACACTTTTTTAACAACCTGTACAGAGAGGAGAGCACTTTTATAGTCAGTTAAGATTAAAGGGCAACCGACTTCAAAATTTTCGATACTATAAGATTAAGTAAATAATTAAATAAAACTGCATAATGCATAATTTATATTTCGAAAACTTTTATTATTTATTTAATAAAATGAACAAATATTCGCTATATATTGAACACGCGAAAAAAAATTCTTGAGATGGGGGAAGTCGATGACGTCATATGAGCGAAAGGAGTTTCCAGTCCTGTAGTCATTACTGCACTAAAGCCTCATTCATTCAACGAAGGTCAATCAGATCAACGCAAAAAAAGATTTTGAGAAAAATGTTTCAGCCTTGCAGTCTTTATGATCCCTTTCTTGTCAACTAATTAGTTTCCCAAAACTTAGTAATATGGAATTGTGTGGGAGCACGCAACGGCAACTCTAAAGATTCAATCAGACCCATTTTCAAGGCAACTCAATTATTGCTCGAATAGAATCAATAGGAATCAATAGGGGAGGGGGCGCACTGGTGATGATTCCGTTGCTCTGAACTAAAATTATAAAAAATTATAAAAAAATTTTAAAAAATCACCTGTTAATGTCTTACACACACTTGCACTCACACACACACACATACACACACTCGCACAGACGCGCACACACACACATACATACACTCGCACAGACGCACACACACACACATACATACACTCGCACAGACGCGCACACACACAGATATATACACTCGCACAGATGCGCACACACACACATACATACACTCGCACAGACGCGCACACACACACATACATAAACTCGCACAGATGCGCGCACACACACACACACACACACACACACACACACACACACACACGTACTACCGTGTTATTTTTTCTGGGAATTTTTTCAGACTAATTTTGCTGTAAACATCTTTTTTTAAAATCTCTCATAAAAATGTCAGTTTACATGGAGCTTTTTATTAGTGAAATCTAAAATCAACCTGCTCTTTATTGATTTTAAGTTAAAAGAATACTCAGATAAAAATCTTAGACAAATTATGAACAGAAATATGCAAACAGTTTATTCAGGAATTGGAATAAGATAAGCTATATATAATTTTTTTATGTTTTATATTTTTTAACTACAGGAAATTTGTTTCGCTTATCTCCCCCCCCCCCCCTTAAACAATGTAGGCATGTGTTTGTATATGTGGTAAGGAAAAAGTATAGTAGTCTCATTGAAGTTGTATATATCAGTTCGTTAGAGGGGGAGGGGTCTGGTGGATGTAGCCCCTCAGTCTTTAAAAAATAAATTCACTTTCCTTGGTCGCGTGATCAGTCATTGCACGATGTGCAGAAGTGAACATTATCCAATATTTATAATTAGATATATTTATGGGCACCAGTTCATCCCGATCGTAAGAGAAATTGACACGGGTGTGAGAAACATATACGGGTGGAGAGCGAAATCATTACAACCAAGAAAATACATAAGAGAATGTTATAAACACATTATTAATATATAAACTGACGAGTCTAATTGTTAATCACTAATAAGGCATGTTAACAAACCTATCGACAATTGATTAAATATGTAAATATGAATTGATTTAACGATATATAGGTGCCCCTTATATATAATTGTCACACATTGGGAAAGATATAAAATAAAAACAAAAGTAAAAAATGAGAAACAAGATGAGAGGCCACAGTTCATGTATAAGTTGCTCACTCTTTAAATCTTGTAACTTTTAAAAATTCACTGTTCGTGGAGTGAAAGATTCTAAAAACCACCTCACATTTAGAGATATTTATTTAACGATATAAGTGAAAAACCTCTAATCCAGTGTTTCCTTATTGAGATATTTAAAAAAAAAACAAAACAATAATAATAATAATTTTTGAAGGGTTTTAAAGCTTTATTATCTTCTGCACATTAACATTTGAAACCGACACATATATTAATCAAATAATGAAAAATAAACTAAAATTCAAGTTTGTTGCAAATTTGAACCCGAATAACGCTAGTGCAACAAGGAACATTTCAATGCATGTGGATCTCATTTTTTTTATTTGGGTTTTCCAAAATTAAGGATAGAAAGTGATCGAAAAAGAAAAATGATGAGTTATTCTATGTTATAATCAAGTGGATACTGTCGGCGTTAAGTTATAGATAGCCCAAGACGATTCTCCAGTGTGACGTCATGCCTAGCACTGAATTGAGGCGAAACTCAAAATGAAATCAGTTTTGAAAACTGATGTTTGAAAAATTATATTTAAAAAACTATTTAAGTTATATAAATTTTACATGTCGAATTAGATTTAGTTGGTGATCCTTTGTTATAAAATAATGAACTTGATAGATGATTTTTGGTGTCAGTTGCCCTTTAAATAAAAATCTGTTGTGGCGTGTGTTAAAATGGAGATTTCGCTAGTAATGAGTCAACAAACACTTTGCATAGAAATTATAAAAAAAATGTTGTTAATGACAGTAAAAAGGAACAAGAACACAAAGCGTGTCTAATGGTTAACAATGGTAGAAGTTAACAAATTACACACAATCTAGAATATAAAATTTAAGTACTCAGTTCTCGCACAAGTATTAGTACAAAAAAGAAAAATGAACAAATTACTCAGTGGAGCGGTAGTACAGTCATGGCGTCTCGCGATGCACAGTTAATTCAACAGCCTAGATGCATGGTTCTGCAGATGAAAGTATTCGGGTATGGAAAAATATAGCAGAGATTGTACCTTTCGAACGAATAGGCTTCGTGGCCAGGCCTAAACATGGGGAGACCTCGAAAACGACTACGACGGGTCGGAATAAACATTGACACGCATGAAAACTTGGGGACCACGTCGGCAAAACTCGTAATTGCATTTGCAGAGCTACAATCTTAAGGCTGGAGCAAGGAGAAAGAAATACTAGCAAAGTGAGAGGGCACCATGGCTGCACAAAAGTGAAGTGGCAGAAGCAAGGTAAAGATGAAGAACAAAAAGAACACTAATTATGCAGTAATTTTTATCAACAATTAGACAGTATAACATCTCGTGACCAAGTTAATTAGTCGCGAGGGAAATCGCCACATAGGGCATCACGCAAGTTCAAAAAAAATTTACGACAACAATGGTCCACGGATCACAACAATGAATTACTTAAATCTAAATAAAAATTATCAATAAAAAATATTTGGAATAATAAAAAATACGGTTATCATCCACCACGAGATTTAATGAAAAGCAATAGTTTCTTCATTAGCCATAAATTGCGATTTCCCGAACAAAATCCAACAGGAACGAGGCAATCCGTAATAATGCACCGTGAATTGCAGTTAATTCAAGCTGAAAAGAACTGTTTGTGGGCTTGACTTTTTGCAAGACGATGTATTTGCCTTTCATATAGGTGCCAATGCCATCAACAAGGTTTTGAAGAGATAGCGAGGCATCGGTGAAGAGGTGGCGGTGATTGGGGAACTCTAATAATCAGATAGCGAGGCATCGGTGAAGAGGTGCCCCTAATAATCAGCGAAAAGTGAAAAAAATTGGTTTGAAGAAGGAATCGAATCCAACCAATTAGGGGTGAAAGAAATTAAATCGGGCGGAAACTGTTCCCAAATGTTTATTAATAAGGTCAGATCACAAAAATTTAAATAATTGCACTTGAATTTGACTAGTTTTTGAGAAATTAATAGGTGAAGTTTTTTTGATTTCAGAACAAGTTAAATTGCTCCTGCACAGGCTGGATATTTGGTAGTAAGAATGGAATAGCTTTGCAGTTTTTGCTTCTCACCTGAGTTGAAGGGGAATGATATTTGCTTCAATGTATAAGAGTAGACAGGTGGAAGATAGCGTTGCATGTAGGCTGTGTCTTATAATCTTTCTCTCAGTTTTGAGTAGCAGGTAAATCACACTATTGGAGGCTAGAAGCAAGAAAATTGTTGAAAGATCAGTGGATGTCACAAGAGAGTTAATAAGATCGGAAACCTCGTTCCACGGAGGGCCCCATTTGGCTTTTATGACCAACTTACCTCGAGCTAAATTTTTTAGAAGATTCTCTTTGACTGCCGAAACATGGGTTCTCCAATTCTATCTTGTTGTCCAACGAGATTCCAAGAAATTTTTGGAGGGGCAGACTTGTTAATAC
Source organism: Rhysida immarginata (assembly GCA_023313115.1). NCBI lineage: Eukaryota > Metazoa > Arthropoda > Chilopoda > Scolopendromorpha > Scolopendridae > Rhysida > Rhysida immarginata. Next base: position 89,500 of record JAHWFO010102147.1, on the reverse strand, counting down.
ATATAACGATAATTTTTTCCGTGGATAAATTTATTTGGTTATTTCATCCCCAGTCTACAAGCCTATCGCATGCGTCTTGAAGTGTTGTTCTGATATCAGGGATGGAACTGCTGACATACCAAAAGGCCAGATCATCAGCGAAGATACTTTTCCCGATTGCTAGGGGCACATCAGCAAAAGCATCTCTGGTAAAAACGTTAAATACCGTGGGGCTTAAAATCAAACCTTCAGGGGGGCCATGATGTTGAACGATCCAGACGGTGCCATCTGGGTATTTCATTCCCATGCTCTTTTTCTTCAAGAAAGAGGAGATCCATAAACCAGCCTATTTGGGACATTAATATCTATCAGTTTGTTCACTAGCAAAGGATGAGAAACTGAGTCAAAAGCTTTTGTTATATCCATGAAGACGATGCCGATGCTTTTACCCTTTTCTCTTGCTAGGAGGATATCATCGGTTAGGTTAATGACAGGAAATAAGTGATTTCTGCCTTTACAGAAGCCACAGGAGTATTCAGGCAAGAGTTCTTAGACTCCAGAAAGTGTTGCAGTCTATTGTTAACCATGCGTTCAGCAATTTTTATTAGACAGGAAATTAGGGCAATAGGGCGGCAGCTTGAAGGGGAGTCCGGGGGTTTCCCGGCTTAAGAGTAGGGTGAATGATAGTGTTTTTCCAGCTCTGAGGAATACTGCCAGTAGACCAGGAAATATTAAAGCAATTGAGACAATTGGCTAGCATTTAGCTTTAGAAAGGTGGGGTTGATGAGGTTATCGGGACCAGGTGCTGTACATTTTTTCCAGAGTGTTGAGAACGGAGCAGTAGATGAGGATTCCTCCCACGGAGAGAGGGAGGTTCCGGAACGAAAAAGGCTGGCAGATATTTTGGCCATGAGAGTACTTTAGCTGGCTTTGGCCCAACCGTGAATAGAAGGATAGCTTTGGCCAATGTGCAGGCATCAATAATAGTTCCATCACGATCCTTAACAAGGGGGATGGGAGAGTGAGAACATTTTTGAAAGTTCTGGAAAAACACTATCATTCACCATTTGAAAGTTCTGAGGACTTTCCAGACATTCCCTGATCTATCTCTCACTATTAGGTTCCTCCAGTATGATCTTCTGTGACCTTTTAAAATTTTATTGCATTTTGCCTTGGTCTTCTTCAGCCATTGTCAACAGTAGTCACATCTGCATTTTAAATATTCACTCTTTGCCTTGTTCCTTTCCTGGATAGCATTTTCACAATTAGGATTCCACCAGCAGGGCCTAGGAATAGGAGACTTGTTTTGCATTTCGGAGATTTTAGCTTGGAATGTTTGCAAAAGTTCTAGATCGGATGACAAGGGATCATGGACAGAGGAGGAAATGAAAATTTTAGCGGTGGGGGGGGGGGGGGATCCGCAAATGTTTATTCCTTGGATGGTATGACGAATGGGAAGACGGTCACTTCCAAAGGAGCCCAGTATTGCTTCAAGATGCGTTTGAAAAAGACAGTCAGGAAAGACAAAAGCCAAATCGAGATTTGCCGAAGGCCACTCTGGCCTAGCAGGGAAGTATGTATGGCATGACGTATAGAGTATTTCAAAATTATTTTGGAGACAGATGTTTTCTAAGTAGTGACCGTTGAGGTTGTAACTCCCACAGCCCCAGGAGGGGCTCTTCACATTAAAGTCACCCAAGGTGACAAAAGGCTTAGATAGAGAATTTATAATGTTTATCCAGTCTATTCTTTTCAAATGGCCAGGGACATACACACTGTCATATCACTGAATTATGACCACCTGCTTAGTAATGGGAGTAGCCACCCTTCACTACTATAACTGCTGCTAGACATTGTGGCATGGATACAAGAAGGTGTGATATGTGTCTGATGGTATGGCCGTCCATTCCGCTTGAAGCGATGTCCACAGAGCTTCGAGAGTCATAGGTGGAGGTTCCAGCTGCTGTACATGGTGATCAAGGTGCTCCCACAGATGTTCTATTGGACTGATGTCCGGCGAATTAGCAGGCCAAGGGAGCACTCGAAAGTCAGTAGAGTTTTACTCGAACCAATCCAGAAGGAGACGTGCCATTTGGCAGGGTGCATTGTCCTGCTGGAACACACCATCACATTGGGAGAACATCGTGAGCATGTACGGGTGCACCTGGTCCGCTACGATTGACAGATAGCTATGGGCATTCAAATTGCCCTCTAGACGAATCAGTGGACCTAACTGCTCCCAACAGAAGATCCCCCGCACATGCACACTATACCCATCAGCCTGTTTCTGGCCCACAATAGCCTCCTGCTCCCATCAATCTTATGGAGCAAAAACCTTGACTCGTCAGAGAAAGCGACCTTAGCCCACTCGTCTGTGGTCCAATGGCGGTGCTCACGTGCAAAGTCAACATGGGTGCAGCAACCTTGCGTCGACTGTTCAGGCCCATCCGTAGCAGGGTACGTTCGACGGTAATGTTGGATACACATCTGTTGGCACCACTGTTGAATCTGGTGGTCAGTTAATGGACGGTGGCTCTCCTGTCACCTTTTGCGAGTCATCGTAGGTGCCGCTCACCCCGTTGGTTGATGGCTTGTGACCCTTTACAGTGATGGCGCTGGGACACGATTTCTGTCCCTGCTGTCCACTCTTTGTACCCCTTCACTACAGCAGACCATGAACAGTTCACAAATCGTGTCGTTTTGGAGATAGTGCCACCCTT
>JAHWFO010102147.1:69987-86791 GCA_023313115.1 Rhysida immarginata | reverse complement strand
TTGCTGCGATAGCCTATTATCATCCCTTTTTGCATGTTGCCTGAAATTTGCATGTCTGCATTGATATTTCATAGCGTTTGAACCCAAGCGAAGATAATGACTTCATACGAAATATGTGTGATAATGCATTATGAGTTCAGGTTGAATCACGATGCATCCAATGTCTCTCGAAACATCAATAAGGTATTCGGTGTAGGCACCGTAAATGAACATAATGTCCAACGTTGGTTTCGAAAATTCCAGGCGCGAGTGACGGATCTGGCAAATGAGCCACGCAGCAGACCGCCCAACGTGTTGAATGATGCTGATTTGAAGTGATCTTTAGAAGAGGACCTGTCAAAAACTGTTGGGATGCTGCAGGGGATCATGCTGTATCAGCGTCGACTGTCAGTAGACACCTTAGGACCATTGGCAAGGTGAAAAACAGGACAAATGGGTCTCACATGAACTTACGAAAAACCAAAGAGCGTCAGTTGGAGGTGTGTGTGGAATTGCTTTTGCGCCATGAAGAAGCAGGGATTCTTGATCGCATTGTCACCTGCTGGTTATAAGACAATAGGAAACTGTCAGCACAGTGGCTGGATGCTGATGAACCCCCACGACAGTTCCCTAAACCCCTGTTGCACCCCATGAAGCTCATGGTTACAGTTTGGTGAAACATCCGTGATGTAGTGCATTACAGCTTTCTGCAGCAGGGGGAGACGATCACTGCTGCGACCTACTGTCGTGAACTGCATTGTATGGACACAAAACTGTGTCAGCAACAACCTGCACTTGTGTACCGCAAAGGCGTCCTTCTGCATCTGCACATTTCATGAACGATCGTGCAGGCGTTACAGGCTCTGGGCTATGAGGTGCTTCTACACACCCCGTACTCTCCAGACCTCTTCCCTACCAACTACCATATTTTCCAGAGCCTGGACTCTTCGGAGGAAAACATTCCTAACCCAAGCAGACGTCGAAAACGCATTCTGGGAAGGTTTATTTAGAGTTTGAGTCCTGTGACCATGGATTCTATCGTTGAGGGCTTGAGAAGCTGCCAAATCGTTGGCAGCAATGTCTGGATTGCAATGGGGGTTATTTCGAATAGCATGTGTCAAGGTGTCCTTTCTAGAGGGCCATTAAAGATGACTTCTGCAATCTGACATTTGATATGCAACGACCTGATATAAGTGAAGCCAAGATTCCATAGGTAAATGACAGTATCGATAATAGCTACCTCACCCAAGGGAAATGACGAGTTAATATAATGTGTCACTGTGGAGTTAATTGTAGTAAGAATGCCACCACCATGCTTTGTTCTGCTGTTTAAATATGTATAAGAGTCGTACAAATGAAAACGAAAATTTGTGTCAGGGGAAAAAAAAAAAAAAAAGACTACGTGTAGGATTGTAAGTTTTTGTTTTCAACAATTGCAAAACCCCACGTGCAAAGTGAACAATAGGTTGCAAGTGTTGCATCGCGTGAGAAAGAATGATAGCTCGTGCTTCGAAGCTCTGCGAGTGAACGCTTCGTCCAAACAACAAAATGGAGTCAACAAAACAGGAACAGAGAGCAGTAATTCGATTTTTGTTCGCAAAGGTCTTTTGAAGGTGATGTTGACCGTGTTTTTTGATCGCAAAGACCCAATTTTAATGGACTTTCTTAAAAAAAGCACCATAGTTAACGCAGCACAATATGGGGAAACATTGAAGGCACTGCGTGTGGCCATCAAATGCAAGCATCCTGGAATTTTTACAACAGGAGTGCTTCTTCTCCACGACAATGCGCGTCCTCACACCTCGAAAGCAACGGTAGACCTCATCAAGAAGTTCAACTGGGAAGCAATGCAGCATCCACCTTATAGCCTTGATTTATCCCCATGTGACTTTCACGTGTTTGGGGATCTCAAGAAACGTCTGAAAGGCCGCAGGTTTCAGTCGGACGATGAAGTGACGGAAGAGGTTTTGGAATGGTTCCATACGCAACCGAAAGATTTCTCCCATAAAAGAATTACACGCCTTGTTACACAATGGGATAAATGCCTCAATGCATTTGGAGAGTATTTTTACTCTGGGTAAAAAAAATAATTTTTGTTTTCATTTGTACGACCCTTATAATTGAGTTAGGAATCTTTGTTTCATGATGTGTTTTGCATATTTTAAATCTGGCCTTTTTATGCAGCTGACTCTGAAGCCAGTGTTGGCACAGGACACCCTATCTCACATTGTTTCGAGAAACCTGGCTCACTTGGGACAGATTGGAAAATCAACTCTTAACCAATCAAATGTTTGAAACAATTGAATTGAATTGAATTTGAAAGGGGTGATTTCCAAGAAAACCAAGCACTGCGACCTCAGGTCTATTGTACTATCCCTATAAATCCTGTACTAATCCTGTCTCACAAGTAGACCAGAAGCATCTGCAAATCTTAAGATTTGCCTTGCAGTAACCATTTGAATTTCCGCAGGTTGAAGTATATAATCCCCAAAATGTTTAAATCTAAGAAAAGAAAGATTTAAACAACTACAGAGAACATGAATTGAACTCTCCTCTGCTTCGTGACATTTTCTGCATGTAGCATCAGTTGCAACTCCAATTAAGGTCATATGTCTACTAAGATGACAATGACCTGCAAGGAGTTCAACAACTTTTTTAATTTCTATTCTTTTGAGTTTTAACAACTCACCTTTCCTTGAAACAGGATATTTAGGATTAAGTGCCTTGGCTTGTCTTTGGCCAAATTCCTTAATCCATAAGTCATAATGCTGTCTATCCATAGTCAGTTTAATCAGACTTTGAGACAATCCCAAAGATGGTTCAGGTCCTATAAATGGAGTCATAGACCCATCTTTGGCAAGACGATCAGCAATTTCATTGCCTTCATAACCACTGTGAGAAGGAATCCAACACAGTTTTACCTTGTTGTTTTTCGCTAAATCACAGAGGGTACGATGGCACTCCCAGACAAGCTTAGATTTGTAACATACACTATCAAGTGCATGTAACGCAGCTTGACTATCAGAGCATATTAAAATTTTCTTTCTCCGAAGCCTCTGAGTATTCAGTTCTTTTCCACAGGCAATGATAGCAAAAATTTCTGCCTGAAAGACTGTGGAATACTTACCAAGGGGGAAACTCCTTCGGATTTTCCTCCTGGGGCAGCATACACCCGCGCCTATTCCAGATGCCATTTTAGACCCATCCGTAAACCATATTTCATGATCCCCGGATGACATATTCATCTCTGCGTTCCATTCCTCCCTAGTAGGAATGGAAACTACATATTGCTTATCGAAATCATATTTCGGAAGCATACTATCAACAGTCATATGATAAACCGGATGTCGTAACACTCCCTTTATTAGTTTATCATATACTGTATTATCTAAACATCTGTGCCAGTTGTCAGGGCTGCATATCCGATAAATAGTCAGTGCAGCCTCCGCTTCAACGAGCAGGTGAATAGGTTTCAGGTCCAAGAGAAGTTCCAAAGCTCTGGTTGGAACCGTTCTCATTGCACCTGTAATAGTAAGACATGCCATTCTTTGAACTTTATCTAGTTCTTTCCTGACTGTCTTTAATTGTGTTCTAGGCCAGCATGCAACGGAGCCATAAGTCATCATTGGGCATATTACACTAGTATATATCCAATAGATAAGCCTAGGGCTCAGCCCCCATAATTTGCCAACAACTCTTCTACAAGTCCAGAAGATCATTTTAGCCTGAGAAATACAATATTCCAGGTGTCTCTTCCACGAAAGCTTACTATCAAGGAAGACACCAAGATATTTGACCTCTGAAGTATTAATTAATTCTTTACCAAAGAAATTAATACTTCTAAAATTTAAATTCTTTTTCCTTGAAAAAGGAACAACAGCAGTTTTGTCTGGATTAACAGACAGACCTACCTCCTTGCACCATTTCTCCACATTCTTGAGAGTCCCTTCAAGAATGTCCGAAACAGTCTTCGTAAATTTTCCCCTAGCAATAATTGCGATATCATCAGCATAGCCAAGGCAGTTCACTCCATCTTTCTCCAACACACACAATAGTTCATCGACGACGAGGCACCACAACAGGGGTGAGAGAACTCCACCCTGTGGCCAGCCTCCCACCACTTGAACCATGCACGTGTCACCAAGATGTTTAGCCTCCACTCTCCTAGTTGTGAGCAGCTCAGTTATCCATTTGATAATAATTTTATCAACTCCTCGACTCTCAAAAGCCCTGATAATAGTATGAGTAGATACTTTATCAAAAGCTCCTTCGATGTCCAAAAAGGCTACTAATGAAGTTTCCTTCATTGTTGAAGTTTTATCAATAAGAAGCACCAACTCAAAAATTGCTGCTTCAGTTGATTTACCTTGCTGGTAAGCAAATTGTTGTCTAGAGAGGGGTTTTGTAATCAGAACCTCCTCCCTAATAAATTTGTCTACCAGTTTTTCCAATATCTTAAGAAAGAATGAGGTGAGGCTAATAGGTCTAAAAGACTTAGCCTCAAAATAAGTCAATTTTCCAGGCTTGGGGATGAAAACAACTTTTGTTTGTCTCCAAGCTTCTGGAATATACCCCTGCACCAAACATACTCTGTAAATTTTACACAATATGGGTGCCAAGATATCAATTCCTTTCTGCAACAGACTAGGAATTACTTCATCCTTCCCAGGAGACTTAATTGGGTCAAATGAATTAATCGCCCATTTAATTTTATTATATGTAACAATCTTCTTGGAAACATCCCATTCTCCTTTACTCTTGGTTTTAAATCTACCAGTAGAGATGGAAGTCTCCAAACCATTGACACGCACTGAACCAGGGAAGTGTACTCTTAGCATTTCTGCCAATGTTTCTTCACCCGATTCTGTGAACTTGCCATCATTTCTCTTAACAGAGGTTAATTGATTAACAGAATCTTTGGACAATATCCTCATTACCTTTGCGGTAATGGATAAGTCCTTAAGATTCTCGCAGAAATTAATCCAAGAATCTTTCTTGGCTTTCCTAATTGCCATATTATATTTGGTGAGGGTTTCCTTATAAACAGACCACTCACCAGTTGTTTTGGCCTTGTTGAAGTACCTTCTACAACATCTGCGAAGAAAACTAAGCTCTTTATTCCACCAAGAGACCTGTCTTGGTAAGCTAGCTTTCCTTACCGTACAATTTTGATGGTAAGACTGGATAATAGCACGTTGCAACTGGGTAACGGCTAGTTCCAAATCAACCATTGAAGACATTTTATTATACATACCTTCCGTTGCAATCCTGAGGTCTTTAAGGTATGAATCCCAGTCAGTATTTGTGGGATTCCGTCTCCTTTCCAACCCTTTTAAAAGCCTGATACCTGAAACAGAAAAGTAAATAAATCTATGATCAGACAAAGATTCCTCATCTGCAACAAGCCAATTACTGATAAAACCAGTAGTATTATCAAGACATAAGGTGAGGTCAATGACCTCCCTTCTATTGCAAGTCACAAAAGTAGGTTCATTACCTTTATTTATGATCTGCAAATTCTTTTGAAGGATGAATTCCAATAGTTCATCTCCTCTTTGATTACAGTCATTGCTTCCCCACACAACATGGTGGGCATTGGCATCACAGCCAATAATAAGCTTATAATTGAACTTTAAACAAAGTTCAACAGTTTCTTCAACTTTCTTTGATGGGACAATATTGTCATCATAAGGAAAGTATGAAGACATTATGAGAACTTCAATCTTGTTCTCACCAGACATGGTCAATTTAATTGTTGCATTATCGCCATCAGAATTATTGACCATGAACATAGCATGCAAGTCCTTTCTAACATAAATGCATGCCCTAGGTCTGTTGGAAAGTGTATCAAAAAATACATTTCCACATCTCCTTGGTAGTCCAACCACACTACCATTCCTTACCCAAGGCTCCTGGATTATTGCCAGATCAATATCACCACAGGCCATCTTGTTGTAAATCAACGCAGAGGCCGATTGACTGTGGTGAAGATTAATCTGGATAATCCTGAGCATAGTCGCAGTATCAGACATAGGGAATATTAAGTCCCTTTACCTCCACTGGGACTGGTAAAAGTGCCCAAAAGCATCTCCTCATCAGTTACCTCAACCTCAACATCTTCAAGATTCATCAGAGATGTGGGTTGAAGTGTACTTTCTGAGGTTATATCAACAAAGTCGAGTGCACTAAGGTCACCCACAATGTCAGATAGGTTATCCCCTTTACCAACAGATTTAATTGATTAATCTTTAGTTGGACTTACCTGTGTCTGAGTGGTTGCTTCCAAACTAGCATCCTTCTCAGTTTCAGGACCGGATCTTTTCTTTGGATCAGTCAGGATCTTAAAAATACCCTGATCAATACCAGTGTTGGCAACAAAGTTGGCCTTTTTGATGGCTTCTACGGAGTTTTCATAAACCTCGAAGATCCATCTAGTTGATTGAGGTTCAACCAGTCTATTGACGGTTCTCCACTCACTAGTGTTCAGTTCAGGGTTGAAGCGATTCATCCTCCGAAGCAGAATATTAGCATCCTTTGTGATGTTATCCCTGGTCTTGAAGGCAACCTTAACAGGCTTAGGAAGTTCACTTGCCTTAATCACTTTAAGGCAAGAGAGTTCCTTCTTCAGGACCTTGTCGTTATTATCAAAAGAGCTTGTCAGCCAGGCTGCTGTTTCCTCATCTTCACAGACGACCAACAATGCGCCGGCTAACAAACACTGCTGATTAATCCTTAGTAGGAAATTACCCTCAGGAATAGCATCTATCCTGTCGAGGATCTCCATTTGAATAAGAGATACCTCGTCAGCAGATAGCTTCTCTGTTGGGAATGACCCTTTGATAATGGCCATCTTAATGCTGCTAACAGCCTGCTTGTAGGATTTAACTTGATCCTCTTTAATTCTTTTCCTAGCTATAACGCTGGCTGGAGAAGGGGTAGACTTGCAGATTCTAGAGGTAACTAAACCAGAGATTTCTTCAGCTGATTGTTCATCAGCTTTCAGAGATCTCAGTTTATTTGCCCTCCTTCGATTCCGCCTTTGCGATTTAGTGAGTGTTGATGACTTAGTCCCCGCTACCACAGAAGTGGCGGTAGTAATGCCACCTTCCACTCCCACTGCAGCAGACACCTCGACATCAACTCCTCCTTTAAAGTTTGATCGGTTAACACCCGAAGGTAAACCAGATCCTGTTTTGGGTGCTTTCGCAGCTTCGGTATCCATACAATACCGAAGAACCGGGGGGAAATGCATAGTCCACATCAGGCTACCCCCGTCTCCTGACGCAAGGCTAAATACATTGAGGTTTCGCCAGGTTCCTCAATGGGATCGTTCATGACACACATTTTTATACACGCTGTGCCACCCAGACCTCAGCACGATGCCTTACACCTTATCTTGCGTGTTCCCTCCTCCTTTCTCAATCGGGCTTGGGACCGACTACGGCGGAGTTATGTTTGAAACAAAGCATAACATCCTCAAAGAATATTTTAAATTTTTGTGTGTCAATCACAACAGCTACTGCGTGCTTACAAAAATCATAGAAATTAAAAATAAGAACCCAAAGTTATTTAAGAAGAGCGATATACACCCAATAGGTAACATGAGACTTTTCATTTATTTAAGAAGCTTTCCAATGGTACGTGATGGTTCGTTTTACTGGTTTTTTCCTTCCGTTCTGAAAGGTTAATTTAATTATATTTTTTAAAAATCGGATTGCATCAGTCTTGCTTATTTAATTTTAGATACTCCTGTTTTCTCATTTCTGGTATTTCTTGATATCATGGTCTCTTGGCAAATTAATTTTTCATGTGGAAAGAGATATTTTATTTTAACGGTTTTTATTTCGTTCCAAGTAATTGAAATGGTAAATTTAATCAAAACTGATTACTTTTCTTTGGATACATTAAAAAAAAAAATGATCTTACAGGAAACATTTTATTTCAATAGAGTTTAGATGTTCATGAATTGAAAATTTGTTTGAATTTTCCAGAATTTTCTTGAAAACAAACCATTCTTCTCATGCTATTAGAGCCTAAAAACATGAAGGGAATGAAATTTAAACATTTCAGAACTGGAATGAAGGAAGACAAACAACCTCCTGTCCACATAAGAACTTATATGCTACTTGAACTTATATCGGCCTCGGTGGCTCAGTGGTTGTGTGATCGCCTCGGTACGGACATTAAATCACCCGATAGTTCACCACCTGAAGATTAAACACCGACATTTAATCATGTCGATGTTTAATCACTTGACATTTAATCACAAGACATTTAATCACGTGAAGGTTTAATCAACGACGTTTAACCATCAAAAAAATACGTTGAACCACTAAAAAAAATTAAGCTAATTTTTGACACGATTTTTTAACCATTTCAAAATTAATCAAGTGATTTTTTAACCACGGATGCCAAACCAATAAAAACAATTTAAGCTAATTTTTGATGTGACGTTTTAGGCATTTAAAAGTTTATCGCGTGCTTTTTTAAAGAAATTAAGTCTTTTGATGCAGTTAAAGAAATTATTCCACTGCCTGCCCCTGATAGATTACTGCTGGATTTTGAAAGAGCAGCAAGAAATGCATTTCAAGCACCATTTCCCAATGCAAATATTATGGGATGCTATTTTCACCTTAGTCAAAATATCCTACGTATACTTTATGAAATTGATATGAATGTTGACTATGAATCAGATGACGACTTAAGAATGGCCATTCATTGTTTACCAGTCTTGGCCATGCATGGTACCTTCACTTCATGTTCTTATATCATTTACTGTCTCGTTATGTAAGGGCTGCTAGCCCATTTCTCTTGTACCTTGATGAAGGTGGGATTAAATGCCGAAACTAGTTGGTTTTAAACTACAATGTTGTATTACAAGGTGTCTTTTCATTTTGTCTTTAAACACAGTACACAGAATAACATCCTCACAGATTTCCATTTACTGGCTCACAATATGCCAGACCACGAAAAAATGCCAGAGCTTTTATCATATTTTGAACACACGTAAATTCTATTTTTTCAAAAATTGTTCTCATTTCATGTTTTTTAGTGGTTCAACGTCCGTGATTAAAAAATTGTTTTTTTTTTGGTGGTTAAACGTTGGTGATTAAACAATCACATGATTATATATTCGGTGATTAAATGGCAAGTGATAAACATCGACGTGATTAAACGTCGGTGTTTAATCGTCGGGTGGTGAACTATCGATGATTAAGTGTTACCAAACCGATCACCTGTGATGTCTGAGGATGCGGGTTTGACCCCGGCCAAGGACTACAAGGATTTTTTCAGCGGGGAAATCCTGAGATCACTCCCTTCCTTCGGAAGGGAAGTAAAGCTGTTGGTCCCGTGTAGTTGTTTGCTGGCTGCACGTTAAAGAACCCTTGCGAGGCAAAATTTGCAGCCCCTATAACACCGTCCTGAAATGACTGTAGCAGTTGAAAAGGACATTAATACAAACAAACCAAACCAACCAACTACTTGAATGTACATTTCAACTACACTGTGGTCATCATTCAGCAAGTAGTAATGAAGGTTGGTGCATAAGTCATGGCAACTTTTTTTTTTTTTTTCTCAGAGCTAAGAGATGGTATAATAAAACGTCCTATATCTCCAGGAAGCCATAGAGACATTGGCTCTGTGATTTCCTGTTATTGCACAGAGACCAATGTTAAATAGTTCTTAGTCGACCACCGTGCAAGAAAGCAAAATGTGTAGGGTGGCTACTGGAAGGGAAGGGAAGAACTGGAGCAGCTGGACTTTTCTCCATGTGATTTTGGCCTCATGCAGAAAGTAAAGCAGTTTTCACATGGTAGATGTTTTGGTACGCAAATGGCCATTGCAAATGCTGTGCAACAGAAGATGACCAGATTCACACATGGTGAGGGAAATGGTGAAATGGATAGTATTCACCACCTCCCACGTTTTTTGGCAGAGTCTTGTGAAAGTTGGAGGGGATTACTTTGAAACCCTTTAGAATGGTATGCATGCTGTAATGATTCTGGAACATGAAACCTACCTTAATAAACATGAGGAGCAAAATTTTGCCCATATCTTGTTCTTTCATCTGTATATTTTACCCCAACCTAACCTGCTTGAATTCTCACAAATAAAAGTTGCTATGACTTACGCCCCAACCCTCGTATATAAATTCTTATGCAGACTAGGTTATTTGTCTTCCTTCATTGTGAGATTAATGTTTCCCCACAAGAGATCCCAAGAGATATAAATTATATTACATCCATGGTTTCCTGGTTATTATTTCAGAACTGGAATTTAAAATGTATCTATGAGAAAAAGAAAATTCATCAGTGTAGAATTGTTAAAAGAAATTATACCGGGTGGTTATAATTAAACTTCCCCTATCAACGGCATCCTACATCGCAAACGGGTGAACTGAATGCAACGAAATTTTGTATATGGGCTATACACGAGATGCGCTCATGGAATTTCGAAAAGAAGATTTTAGTTCCAAGATGTCCACCAGTGGGCACCTTTTCGGGAAAAACATGAAACTTAACACAATAAACGACCAAAATGGAATACAGAAACAATACTAACATTTATTGACTAGTTTCTGATCACCTTGTCATTAAACCCCAATAAGTAAAGGTAAGGGCAGGGGCGTAACTAGGGGGGGTTCGGATGAACCCCACTTTTATTTTCTTGATCTGTTTAAGTTCATTTGTTTTTCTTTGTTTCTATTAAAAAACTATTTTCAATTTCCCCTTACCCCCTCCCACTAAACCCCCCCTTGTAAGCTCCTGGTTACGCCCCTGAAAGGAGAAACAAAAACAGTTCAGTTTGCGGCAACAAGAACAGATTAGACGAAATTGCACAAGAGGAGCAGTTGCTAATCGTGTCCAGGACGATGTAGGGAAAGGTGCTCCACGTGACCACCCTCGTTCACCTGCAAAATTTCAAGTCGATGGACAGTATTCAACAGCAGATCGTAACTGATGAGTTGTGAGGTTTCGCACATGAAGCGTTATGGTGTTCTTTAAGTCATTCAACATCGCAACACCTCCATGATACACCAGACTCTTTAAATAGCCCCATAACCAGAAATCGCACGGAGTTAGATCCGGTGAACGTGGTGTGTATGGATTAGGAAAGGAGCGACTATTAACACGTTCCTCTGTGAAATGTTGGAACAATAGCGCCTTCACGGACTCATGGATATGTGGGGGCGCACCATCCTCGATGAAAATGGTCGATGTAAGGACCCGCCTTTGCTGTAGTTGCGACACAACAAACGTCTGCAGCATGTCATGGTACCGATGGCCTGTAACGGAACATGTGACAGGCCCACGTTCACCGATTTCCTCAAAGAAGAATGGCCCAAGGATGAATGTCGCCGTTATTCCACACCAGACAGTGATCTTTGGAGAGTGTAGGGGAATTTCAGTGAGGATCAGCGGATTTTCCTTAGCCCAAATGCAGCAATTGTGTGTGTTGACTGTACTATTGAGGTAGAAATGAGCCTCGTCGATCCACAGAATTTTCCAAGGCCATGACAGATCAACAGTCATTCTGTTGAGAAAACTGACTGCGAATGAGAGACGTTGTGGCTTGTCCATATCAAGCAGCTCCTGGGTATGGCGAATCTTGTATGGGAATTAGTGCATTATGTTTCTGAGTACTTTTTGGACGGTGCTGTAAGAATAGCCTGTCTGTCGAGAAACTGCACGTGCGCTACTGCCCCCAAGCTCTGATGTTTGTGACTGTGCGTCAACAGCTGTCTTTACGGCATCAACAAGTAACGGTGTGACACGTTTACGGCCTCTTCCAGGTTGAACTTTTAATTTCCCCGTCTCTTCAAATCTCTTAATTTGGCCCGGATAACGCACGTTCAACTAAAGAGACCGTTATTAGTACAGCTGGGAACATCGACTTAAACATGATGACGTCTGCAAACGTTCTATACCCTAAACTGTTTTGCACAAAGCTTCCTCTTCTTCCCAAGCATGCAAATCTGGACATTTTTCTCATACAAGTGACAGCTTTTCCCGGTTTTGCATTTTATTGCTCATAATTCTTATTCTGGATTGTTAATATTGTTTCTGTGTTCCGTTTTGGTCGTTTATTGTGTTAAATTTCATGTTTTTCCCGAAAAAGCGCTCTCTGGTGAACATTTTGGAACTAAGATTTTTTTTTTTGAAATCCGTGAGTGCATCTCGTGTATAGCCCATATACAAAATTTCGTTGCATTCCTTTCACCCGTTTGCGCTGTAGGATGCCGTTTATAGGGGAAGTTTAATTTTAACCACCCGGTATATACACGGACAAAAATCTTTATCTTATTTGAATAATGTAGATATTATAGTTGTTTATAACAATGTTTCTCAACTGCTGATCTGCAGAAAATATCCTTAATTTGATAATTACAAAAATAAATTTCACAATTAATTTTTGCTGAAAATAAATCTACTTTAGCCTGCCTCTTATCTCATCATTGTTTATTTTACTTATGTTACCAGTCTGCAGAGAGAGAAACGCTGATGTATAATATAATATTGTATGTATAATACTGTACTTTAAATTTCATGTGCTGTACTGTGCACATTGTTAGAAATCGTACGTTTAAAATCTTTTTGTAGGTTTAAGGCAGTGCTCATTCATTTTATATTTTTATACGTATATAAAATAAATGTAATACCCTGTTTTTTTTTTTATTTTTTTTTTTTTTAGAATGATGGATATTTTTTGAAAAGTGTGCGAATATTGACCATCAGCAGAGAGTTCAAATATGATAAGTATTCTTTTGTAAATGTCAGGTTTATTATACATTTATAAGTGCAGAAAATCAAACAAAGTATAGATTGTTATAATTAAATTGTATAGAAACATGACCAAACTTACGCCAGTTGAAGAAATGCGTAAACTTTCTGAACTTCTTAAAAAAGAGAAAACCATTGAAACTTTGCGTACTTCATTTGCCATTAATCATGTTAAGAAAGGTTCTTTAAAATTTATACGAATAATTATTATCTGATTCCTTTTGAATCATACCGGGTGTTTCAAAAATGACCGGTATATTTGAAAAATCTAAACGGGCAGCGATTGACATACACCGTGAACTAATTTCGAAAGTTTGTCTGCCTGAAAATTTACTGTTGTCCCAAGCATATTGCAACAAACGGTGTATTTCTATTGCTGCCCGTTTAGTTTTTATTGATTTTTCAAATATACCGGTATACCGGTCATTTTTGAAACTCCCGGTATGTACAATTTTAATTTTATTGTGAAGAAATCTCATTTGGATATTATCTTTTATAGTTTCTGTGGTCACTGAGAAAATCACAGATGCATCTACCGACTCCATTCTGTCTCAGGATATTGACGGTATGCTAACCAAATTACAGTTTTAAAAAAAGCAAATTTATTCAGAAAACATAAAGAATTGGTTGAGGTGTCAAGGTCTTCTTCAAACTGTAATTTTGATTCAGTGTGACTTTCATTCGTGATATGACAGACTTCAACCCGAACTCAGTTTCATTCCAAACTCAAGCCTGTAAGTTTGGCATCACTTCTGCAGCTATAAGTAAATTCGAAAGATGTAATAAACAATCGGCAAGATCAGCAGATGAAGGTGTAATAAACCCTCACTCTTTACTGGAACCCCATAAAATAAAAAACGATAGGGGTCAAATCAGGGGATCGAAATGGTCATGCAATTGCCCATGCATGGAAAAGACCTGCAAATCAGTTAGCAAGAAAATTCCAGATATTGGTGCTGAGGTGTGCCCTATCTTGCTTGCAGTGATGGCGTCCATCTTGATCGCCATTGTTTAATTGTGAAATGAGGAAACTTTCAAGGATACATGATGTCTACTTGTTTTCTCCATGAAGAAGTTCGGGCCAAGCAAGAAATTTTCAGCATGTGCTTTAAGTTTGCTGAGAGCACAAAAATAAACATTCACTTTTAGGTGTCAGAAACACAATTCCAGCTTTTGTAGTTGTGGGCGTTCACCTTTCACCGATGTGTAATGTTGACTTATCACTGAAGATTGTTGTCCAGGAATGCCTCATTATATCCTATTTGATCCAACATTTCTTCACAGAATTGTTGAGGAACAACTTTATCTGCATTAGTAATTGTTTTTCCATGGTAAGTTTGTATGGCTTCAGGTGTAAACATTGATGTAATGTGCGCTGAATGGTGGTTGTGGTTTGCCATCTCACGAGATGCACATTGCAGTGATTTCTTAAGGTTACGGGTAAGGTT
The DNA here is from genome assembly GCA_023313115.1 of Rhysida immarginata. Taxonomy (NCBI): domain Eukaryota; kingdom Metazoa; phylum Arthropoda; class Chilopoda; order Scolopendromorpha; family Scolopendridae; genus Rhysida; species Rhysida immarginata. The sequence continues at coordinate 72,582 of JAHWFO010102147.1, read as the reverse complement.
CTCTCTGATTTGTTCCACAGCAGCATCGGAAACTCGCAGGCAATAACAACAACAACACGCCCCTATCCTACATAAAGGGTGTGCAGCACACGAAAAGAAAAAAAAAAAAATGGATCAACCAAATCACACATCGCTAATCAATCAGCGCCACACATTCCGGTCTCTACACACCATCCCAGCTTCTTCCACGGTCATTCTCTTCTTCATGCAAGCACTTCTCTTGTTCAGGCTCTCAAACCAATATAGCTTCAGATATTCATCCACCTGCTCTCTCCACATTACCAACATACAGTCGTTTCATCAGTCGTTCCTCATTCATGCATTCCATATTTCCAAACCACTTCAACGTTGACTTTGCCACTACGTCAGCCACACTACGTTGCATTCCACAATCGTCTCTCACTACAACATTTGCAATACAGTTCAGTCTCGTAACTCCAGTTACACCTCTCAGATACCTCATTTCAACTGCACACAGTCGCTTTTTATGCTTCTCATTCCACACCCAGGTTTTACTCCCATAACTTAGACTTGGTACCAGCACGCTCTGATAAACAAACATTTTGGCATTCTTCTATAAACACTCATTCCTAGCATACTTTCCAAGTGTGCCTATGACCTTCAAACCAGCGTTCACTCTCCTTAATATCTCGCCATCAATGCTCCTGTCCCTCTCAAACATGCTCCCCAAGTACATTTCCATACTCATTCACTTGCTCCAAGTTCACCCCAATCAGCTCAATCATAAATCCTCTCCCCCGCTCAAAAACAAGCACTTTCGTCTTTTCCACATTTATTCGCATATACTGCCCTTGCATTCCTCGTTCATTTTTACCACCAGTGTCCTAAGATCCTCTTCACTCTCCGACAGGATAACAGCATCATCAGCATACAATAAACAGCCACTCTCTCATCACCCACTTTCACGCCCAAGTCATTAATCCCGGCCGCTCTAACACATGCATCCATGAAAACATTAAATAACCACGGGGACATCACACACCCTTGCCTCACACTTTCCTCAATCACAAATCACTCAGATAAGCCTTCGTTTGCTCTCACATTAGCAGAGCTGTTCACATACATTGCCTTCACTGCCCCAAGTAGTCGTTCACTCAAACCATAATCTCTCAGCACTCTCCAAAGGACATTCCTATTCACTCGATCGTACGCTATCTCCAAATCAACAAACTCACAAAACCCTTTTTTCCTCACACTAAAATATTTCTCTACAATTACTCTCAGCGAAAAAATTTGATCCGTGCATCCTCTTCCACTCCTGAAGCTACCCTCACATCCCACACTTTCTCATCAGTCACGCTCTCCACTCTATCAATCCATAAACCTTCCCCGCCTACACTCAACAAACTTATTCCTCTATAATTCTTGCAATCACTTCTATCACCCTTACCCTTATATATGGGAACAATCACAGCCTTAGTCCAATCTTCGGGAACCACACCACTGATCCAGCAAAACTCAGAGCTTCCACAACCATTCTACAACTTGCTTTCCACCATACTTTAACATCTCCACGGTCACACCATCTGCACCAGGGCTTTTATCACACTTCAGAGCGCTAATTGCATTCAGAACTTCTTTCATACTGATTCATCTTCTTCCGACTCACTCTCCACTCCGCTCTACTTTCATTCCAATCACTTCCACCAGTAACTCCCACAGGCATAAAGAGCTCGGAAAAATATTCCTGCCACCGATTTTGCATGCAGCACTGAATAACCAGTTTCAACAAATGTTTTGTGACAAGAGTAAATTGTAGGCTTACTTGGATGATTATTACCAAATATTGTACAAAAATTACATTTGACTGTGGTCGCAGGGTTCGTTTCTTGAAACTGTGACATTCCATGTCAGTTGGGGTGTTGCATGGGTCCGGCGGAAACAGTTAATGGGGGTAATTCTCATTTGGAGTGACGCTCTTTTGTTTGTTGTTCTTTTGGTGTTGTGTGTTGTGTTATGTTCGCAGTGTGGCACTTTTTATTGTCGTCGTTTTGTTGTATATACTATTCGCTAATGTTTGAGTTTGGGACGAGGTTTAAAGGGGTTATTTTGTTTCGTTCTCAAGTTTTTTTTTCCTTTGTGCTGTTGCCGTGCCGATGACGACGTAGCATCAGTTACATTGTTTTTTAAATTCAAATATATTTTTATGTTTGTCCCTTGTTACGTTGTTTTTGTTTTTATTCGTGGATTGTATTTTGGGCAGAGCAGGGTTCCTGAACTTTGTTTTCAAGTGCTAAGTACATTGATGAGCATCTCTTAATCAATCCAGTTTGTACTTTTTGTGCAAATCTTTAAAATGAAGCATCAGTTAATGTTAAGTTAAAAGTTGAGTTTTCCATATGTAAAAGTTTGTTTTGTGGACATTTCATTCTGTGTGTGCCACAGCCAAGCGGTAGTGGCAGACTTGTGTCGAGCGTGACCCAAATAGCGTTCTAAGTTCCTGAGACAGTGCTACGCATGAAGACAGCATGGCAGAGCCAATCCAATTGGGTAAACAAAGGTGTTAATGGACAGCTACTGGTGAGTGACAATTTTATTTACCTTACCATGCTGATGAGTTGTACCCCTCCCCCC